>JAUMHH010150584.1:9051-19502 GCA_032359455.1 Chlamys rubida | reverse complement strand
TATATAATCCAACATCACACTGCTTGTGTACGGCGAGAAGGCCAACTAAACCAAAGCGTCATTGTATGTGTATAAGTGTCATCAATGTTACTAGTTCTTTACATGGTGGATTCAATTTACCTACCGCAGCTACACGTATGTATGATTTTAGAAGGAACATATATGTGTGATGGTCCAGAAGTTTTTGAATCCAGGGAGACTGCTGACCTATAGAAAGGGTAACACAGAGGCGAGAGTTTTGTCAACGTATTCGCTGAAAGTTACTGTAATAGAACGGTTGTATTTGTCAATGACATTTACAATGGAAACGACAACACACCAGCTATGGCAAATGATTTGTGCTGTTTTGCCAGGGAACTCGCACTGACTTTGCACTCATTCGAGTGCATGGTGATTGAAAGAGTTGGTCTTTAGATAATTATAATGCATCGGTGACCCCAAGATTTAAAAATGAACTTGTATGTACGGGATAAAATCCCCAAACAGAGACAGAATCTAGAATCAAAACAAACAATTTTACTGCCCTTGTGCGAGTTGAACCTTTGACTTTTAGTGCAACGAACACACGCTTCGAGACAGTTTGGGATATTTTCAGTCTTACTAACTTGATTAGTTTTTATACCAAGAAACAATGGAATAAACTGGCTAAGGAATAATTTATTGTAACGACCTACATGTAACACAGCACCTGCCGACCGCTGTCTATCATCACCACGCTGTAGCGTCTCTCCTGTCCCAAGTGGTAGCGTGTGTACCTCCCAGGACGTAGACCTGATCAGGTATAGAACTATCTGTCTAATTGTTTGCCAAATTTAGCCTTGTAATCACGATTGGTGTGATACCATGGCAAAGTTTGGTAATAACAGACTGAAGATATTGTATACAATTTGATATAAAATTCAATGAATTTGTGGGTAATTTTTTAAATCGTACTTACAATCGACCCTGTTTTACTCAAACTTTATTTTATAATGCAATACTGCACTGTACATCTGTATTGCGTTTTTATCTTGATGATAATTATGATAAAATTATACTCTACAGAATTGCCTTTTTTACCATGTAAATGATAACAAGGCACTTTTGGATATATTTGAAATCATAACATATTAACGTAAATACAGATCATCTATGGAGGGCATTTTTGGCTAACGTATTAATATCAAGACTACTAGGTTAAAGTTCAATTTGTTAACGTCCATCTCTCAAACATTATATTTTTACTTTACTTTAATATCCCATTAAAACGCTTCAGGTCCATATGGACCACCGTGTCCCTATCTTGGGTACCAAGACTAGGATACTTCTGGTTCTAAACACCGAATCCAATAGTACTAGTCGACACATGAGGCTAAATGGCCCGTAAATGCTTCACTTTCATTTAAGCGGTCGGAATCCTATTTAATACATAGTGTATCAAATATGATATAAATACTATATACTTGAAACTTTTCGCCCTTCGCCAGAATAATCTTTATTCGCCCAGTGTTATTTTCTCCTTAACATATAATTACTATACTTATCACGATGTTTACTAATGTACGCTGTTATGATAAATTCGCCTTCAGTACGGCGGGCGTATTTTCCGTTTTACCGTAAAAAAGGCGATGGACATCTTAAATTCTATGTCCTTGCCTACCATGATTTTATATAAGACACATATTTACTGTTTACCGGGAACTTTTCGCTGCAATTGTAAAAAATCAATTATGATGACATGGACTTTCGGTAAGCAGTTCAATCCTTAACACACAAGGTTTGCAAATACCTCATCAAATAACCGTGTCCTGGATGATACGTAGCCATTGACCTCTAATTTAAAGCAGCGAAACTGGCGTTAATTTGTCGACAGAAATTTTGTACTTTTAACCACTAATTGGAACTTAAAGACTAATAACCAACTTTCGAGCGTTACTCAGTTTTTGCCTATGTTTAATTAATGAAAGTATCCATTTCAGAAGACATTTGTTATAATTTGGAATGTGTCGTCTGCTTGTCTAGGTGGTATGCTTTTACACGGAGGCTCGAATGTACCGTCTGGTTTAATCTATAGTTCCATACAGGCGGAACAGAATGAGCAATATGCTTCTTAGAAAAATCCTGCATTTTGGTAATACTTTGGCGAATCAATTAAGGTATGTTAGGCCTTAAGCGATGTGTAGCGCCTGCTGATCAATCACACACATGTGAATTCTATTTCGAGATGCCGGCGAATAATCAGGGATAGCTTTTTAACAAAGTGCAATCGCTTTGGTCCCAGATGTGACTGGATCTTTAAACATGAAACCTGTTTTTGAATCGGGGAAACCTCCCCGTCTATGAAGGACATCAATGAGAAAGGGGTATATTGACATAGCTTTTGTGTGTCTTATAAGTATTAACAAACAATATATTATTCTAAGAATTTATTCAGTGGTTCCTGAATTAATGAAACATCTAGTATTATATACATGTACCTTATTTCTGTTAATTCTCTAAGCATGTTTTAAAGAAATTAAAAAAATGTATTTAAAGTGCTAAATTATGATATAATTTCAATAATTATGACAAAATTGGCTATCCGTTCACAGCTCGACCACATTGTACGTCTGTTTTAAATAGGGCCACAATGTTCATGTATGTTCTCAGTGGAACAACGGCGGATGTCTGTTCACCTGAATATTTTGGGTACTATAGCGTTCATTATGCTACACGAGATTATTTTTGTCTGGGTTTAAAACAAAAGCTGCGTTTCTTATTAGTAACATGTTAATGATGTAGATAAAGCAAAACAGCTACACTACACACATATTTATAAGATCGTATACTCATTTATTCTGAAGATAATAATGATTGTTTTATATACACATATTATTAAATAAATGAAGCATTATTCACCTGTGTCTGAAAGGTCAAGGTCATATGTTACTATTTTGTTTACAGATTGGTAAATTTTGGGGAACAGTGGAACGTAAGGCACAGTTTTCCAAATATGTAATAGCAAATATACAATGGTAATTTTATAGATATATTAGTTTAACATGATTAAATATGTAGCTTGTATATCTGTATTTTGTGGAAAAAAATAAACATTAACATTCGTCATCAACGTACTAAAGTACACGACGTGGCGATCACGTGGTTTTCGTGCAGCAGATGCAGAAACTGTCTACAAAAATAACACCTTCCGGTGCCTTATAGTTCTTGTTGCATCTTAGTCAGCTCGACAATGAAAAATCTACGTAGACCGAACACTAAGGCGCACTTATCTGTTTTCACTTTCAGGGATTGATACAGTAATTGTTTTATCGTATTTTAGATTTCAAGTACAAATAACCGATTTAAAATCAATGAAACAAAGTAAGCTTAATAGTTATCTCTTCAGAAAATAGTTCGATGCAGGCTATATGTACAAATCACATTATTCAAAAATCAATAGCCACATATATGTGAATACGGTGTGAAAATGTAATTATAGAGATAGGAATTATTTAAACTTGTCGCAAAAAACTGTTTCTATTTGTAAATCATCTTTGAAACTGCATGTTCTGCTAGCAAATTAGGCACGATCAAAGACAAACTTCTGAAGGAAAAGTGTAGGCACATATCGGCTCTAATTAAACACAGCGACACGGATCGAATCAAAGGGAAATCGCTGATTGTGGTAAGCCACCGTCGTTTCGTACACACTGATAAATAAACACGACCCTGTTTTGTTTTCCTATGGCGACTCCTGATTTTATAGCTATCGATAACTGTTAAATATTTATCCAGGTTCGACAGTAATACACGCTGTTGTAATTAACGATTGGAGTGGTATGTAGGTTAGGACAGACGGGACCTGACTACACAAGCAACCTAGTGCTCTATATAAACATAGCTTACACATCATTTTATCCGATTGTTTGATCTCGTTGTGATCTATCACATACTGAAGTACCAAGTTACCGAACTCTGACACGCCAATTCCATTTTTTGGAGGCCGGTGTAAACAGACGCCCCCAACTCTGTTGGTCAAATCGCGATCGCGCACACTCTTGAATCCCGAACCTTCTGTTTATGCGCTTTCTTGTTTGCTTGTCTCTGCAGCAAGCTTGCTACGTGAAGGCCGTTATTGGTAACATCCTCTTGGATATTACAGGTTTGCTTTCTATCCGAGGGAATACACATATGTGTAACTATATGATAGGATTTAAAGGTCAAAGCAGCATATAAGACGGGTTCGAACTGAGTTTTACAAAACTATAGAACAAGGAGCAAGTAAAGGAATCCGAACCAAGATTCTTCGAAATGTAGGCACCTCTTGGCCACCGACTCGTGCTGGTTCACGTACACTATTTTTAGCAGGTATCTTCTGGTCCAATGATTTTTTAAATAAAACTATTGCTTGTCAGTTTTCCCTCCAAATCCATTCGTAAAGTTATCGATTTACGAATCGTCGCGGTTGACACTTAAAATTATAAATATTTCAATAGGCACCCCTCACCCTTCTGATATGGAGCATCGTAAAACAAGGAACGGGTCCACGAATCTTATTATCAGAAATTGTTCAGAGTAGAAACAAGAGCACTTTAACAAAATTAGAAATAACCGACTAATGCACTTTGAAAAAGTTAGAAACAGTTGATTAGGTGAAGACAGTTACTGCACGAAGTACGCAGTTAGTTCCTGCTAGATTTCCCCACGATGCCCAACAGTGGTCATGCTTTTTTATGTATCAAATGTATCAAGAAATATTTCCGTTTTATTTTACTTCAGAAGCAAAGAATGGTCGCCGCTTACATGAAATAACTCACTGTGTGCATGTGCTTCTGATCCTATACAATATAGACGTTAAACCTACATCATAGTAAAGTCTGTGAATTCAACAGAAGGTACAGGTGTTACCATGGTGATATTCCAAACCTTTATACCTTGGGACGGACCACCGGTTTCTACGGCTAACCTCTTCGTCTAGTTTTGCCGAATCATTTGAAAAAGCTGCCATTTTCTCATTAGCAATATTTAGTCGTAGAACGCAATTTTACATAGATTTATTTTCGCTACTCAAACTGCAAACAAATATGAAGTCACAAGCCAACAACGATGATCGATTTTTCGATTTTACATCGCTGTTCAAAGGAAATCTATATTATAACTTTAACTGGCTGGTCTCCATTATGTCATTTTTATAACAAGATCAAACAGCTGTAACACACAACAATACGTCGAACGCTAAGCGTGTGTCTGTGGCCAGACTGGTGTAATGTGTGTACAGCCGGGTCCTTCTGCAAGGAAACGTGTTCATAAGCCCAATCGTACAGGTCCATTATTTTGATTTTATAATTTTTTCCGCGTTTCTCCCCTTTTCTGTGTTTAAAAGACTGAAACAAGTTCTCTGTAAAACTTGATGCGGCGGTTCACATGTTTTTCTTAGCTTATGTTATTCATAGGGTGCTTTAAGCTTATGTTATTCATAGGGTGTTTTAAGCTTATGTTGTTCATAGGGTGCTTACAGCTTATGTTATTCACAGTGTGTTTTATCTTATGTGATTCACGGGGTGTTTTCAGCATATGTTATTCACAGGTTGTTTTAGCTCATGTTACTCACAGGGTGTTTAAGCTTATGTGATTCACGGGGTGTTTTTAGCTTATGTTATTCACAAGGTGTTTTAGGTCATGTTATTAACGGGGTGTTTTTAGCTCATGTTATTCACAGGGTGTTTTTAGCTTATGTTATTCACGGGGTGTTTTAGCCTATGTTATTCACCGGGTGTTTTATCTTATGTTATTTAGGTTATGTTATTCACAGGGTGTTTTTAGCTCATGTTATTCACAGGGTGTTTTTAGCTCATGTTATTCACAGGGTGTTTTAGCATATGTTATTCACATGGTGTTTTTAGCTCATGTTATTCACAGGGTGTTTTTAGCTTATGTTATTCACGGTGTGTTTTAAGCTTATGTTATTCACGGTGTGTTTTAAACTTATGTTATTCACGGGGTGTTTTAGCTTATGTTATTCACAGGGTGTTTTAGCTTATGTTATTCACGGTGTGTTTTTAGCTTATGTTATTCACGGTGTGTTTTAAGCTTATGCTATTCACGGGGTGTTTTAGCATATGTTATTCACATGGTGTTTAAGCTTATGCTATTCACAGGGTGTTTTAGCTTATGCTATTCACGGGGTGTTTTAGCTTATGTTATTCACAGGGTGTTTAAGCTTATGCTATTCACGGGGAGTTGTAAACTTATTTTATTCCATTTTGTTGTAGTATTTGAACCATTACCACTGTTAATGGTTCACAAACCTTTAACCCATTTCATTATATCACATTAATAACATCACATCATATAAGCAGTACTAGCCCTGCTCAAGTCCGAGATTTGTTTAAAAGGTATATGTGTGTGTGGGACCTTTCGATCCAAGTGTCTGTATATTTCACGAGGTTAGAATATTTGTAACGGTTCGGATACTCAAGACTTCAATGATAATTGCTTATGTAAACCCACTGCATCCAGCTCGGAAGTTCATTCCTGTTTGTAATTAGACTACCTTTTTAATCTCTTAAACTGAACAAGCTGAACGTTTCTTGAGCGTAAGTATTTGATATAAAAAGGCCGGTTTTAGAGACTGAATGTTTGCCTAGCTATAGAGCGTCAGTAACGGAACGTCAACCTGTGTCCATATCTGATATGGTTACACTAGAGCCGGATCGTTTGCATTAAGCCTGAACTAAATGAAAACTGGAGCCTGTCTATGCGAGTATTCATTCCTAATGGTACATAGAGCCGGGTTTATTCCAGTGTCTTAGTCTGCTGACCATGTCATACTGTCTGGGTTTAACTTGTTTTCAGCACTTAAATATGAATTGAAGGGCAATCAAGTCTGAGCTAAGCCTATATATCCATTCTATTTAGCTGACTATGCATTTACAGAGGCCTAAAAGAATTGCATGGCTGATCTTCATTGGATTGAAGAACCTCATATCGATACAAACATTACAAATACAGAAACCAAAATTAGAATGAAACGTGGATACAAACAATTCTTAAAATTCAAACAAGACGACACTAAGACAAAATGTGGACCAATAAGATTGATACGAGACTCTCAAATAGTGCTAAGATGATTAGGACAGATGGTCCAAATGAAAAAAAAGGCCCTTTGCTTAATTGAGGAAACCGAACATGAAAAAATAGAAATATCAGCCCTGAGTGACGAGTGAAAGAAGCAAACAATAACAGTAGCGAGTAAACCTGGGTTTATAACTAGAGAAGGCCTGTGTTAATAGTGAGAGGACGCCTAGGTTTACAGTGAGAGTAAACCTAGGTTTATCCTTAGAGTAGGCTTCGGTTTATACTGAGAGTAAACCGAGGTTTATAGTGATTTATCCTGAGAGTAGGCCTTGGTTTATCCTAAGAGTAAGCCGACGTATATAGTGAGAGTAAGCCGTGGTTTATCCTGAGAGTAAGCCGAAGTTTATAGTGAGTAAGCCTAGGTTTATAGTGAGAGTAAGTCGAGGTTTATAGTGAGAGTAAGTCGAGGTTTATAGTGAGAGTAGGCCGAGGTTTATAGTGCGAGTAAGTCGAGGTTTGTCCGGAGAGTAGGCCTAGGTTTATCCTAAGAGCAAGCCGAGGTTTATCCGGAGAGTAGGCCTAGATAAAAGCTGTTGTACCTGTTGTCATGATGCAAAAGGATAGAAATCCGATCATATGTACTGTATTGCCATATTTTACCGTTAAGAAAAGGCGATAGAGAGATGAATGGATTTTCCTATAAAGAAAGCAGGAACAATGACCTCGAACAGCACTTTGACGGTGGCACTCCTCGGTATTGTCATGAAACATTCGTTTGAAGTTTCCTTATTGAATCAAAGTATTTTTTTATCGCTTGAGAAATTTCAAGTTCCTGAACCAAATAGCCAATGACAAATAATTCTAAACAGAATGATACTGATATCACCGCAGTAACCTGATCTGCATGATCAAAACATGAATGAGGTTCCATCAAAAACCTGCTGTGAAATGAAGTACTGTAATTGCATATATATCGATGGCAAAGATTTACCGTGAGTACGAAATCGTAGAACATGTCCGAATCATAAATAATACAAATTTATATAACACCTAATCAATTACATTGTGTTATTTTTATTAGTATGTGGTTAAATACATGTGGTTAGACTTACAAAATATCGTGTGACATAAAAGTACACATATTACTCATATTACTAATACATATCTGAAACGAGGCAAAGTACTGAAAGGCAATCCATAGGCCCCCACCGGTAATGATTTCTATATTTAACAAACAGTACACTTATGTCAGGATGTAACTGCTGTTTAAGGTATAGGTCACAGTGAGGTCGTATTGACCTACTTCTTGCACTCGCCATCCCAAGAAGATATGCCCCGGACAAACTTTTTTCAAAAGTAAAGTGCAAAGGTCAAGTCATAGGTCACAACGACTTAATTCTTGCACTCTGCACTCCGCCATCCCAAAATGTCCTCGTACACCAAATCTGGTTACTCTAAGTAAAATAGAATTGAAGATATGCCCCGGGCAAACTTATTGGACGGAAGGACGGACGGACAGACGGACGGAGTGCAAACCTATAGTCCCTCTCCACCCCACCCCCCGGGTACCGGTTGGGAACAAATAACAGCATTGTCGCATGTGCCTATGATAATGGCGCAATGCATTGGGTTCACTATAATAGGCTATATTTACGGGAGAAAAATAATCAATCACTACGCTGTGAAGCAGACAGTAAGATACCAACCATTGGAGTAGGATTTATGAAGGTTAGCACTTGACAAATTCTCATGTTTTAAAACATATAATAGTTTATCCCCAAGTAGAGATTTCTCTGCCTAAATTACGCAGGAGTGATAGGTTATATAACGTCCGAGTGTTGAAGACAGAAATAAGCGAGTGTAACACTTCGAACATTTAGAGGCACCAATGAGACATAACTTGATACCAGTACATGTAAACAGTAAGAACCAGCCAAACACTATATAACCTGTATATAGTAACATCGGTGTCGGTGTCGAAAACCTACTAACATCAATATGGATAAAGTATTTCATTAAATATTGTATAAAATGAGTTATCAAAACACAGTATAATAGGCAACACTTTGAAATAAAAAATAGGGAAAATAAAACAATAAAAAATACGGACAATACAATTTGTTTTTAAAAAAGGCAGAACCAGCCAAGCACTATATAACCTGAGGAAAGCCACCAGAAGTCCCGACATTGGTACGTACCCCTCCCTAATCAAATACAATTATACAACTTTTCTTACAAAGAAGCCTTCTTGTTGAATGCTAAATCCATGGTGTGATCTTATAACAATACGTATTGATTTATTGTTCTATCTACACGTAGGCTCGTTCTTAAAAGTAACTACAGTAGCTGAACCTGTACATGTATATAGCAACGTCTTAACGATGTCGATGATATCTACGAACTAACATATTATCTGAAGATTATTTTTATATCCAGGTGAAAGTAGTTTTGGTTTCTCTTTCAGTAGCTGTAGAGGGGCATACACGCCTCAAATCAAGATAGGTATTGACACTAAAACCAATCATATAGCAAAAATAGCAAATTAGGAAAATGGTAAAACTCTGCAGTTGTATATCTTAGCAGATCATAAATAATAATGATAAAGGTAAGTGATCATGCCCTAGACTGATAAATGAACATTAGAGAAGGTGCAATTTCATAACATTCTGTGATGGCATAAATGCGCTAGACATGTTATAAACAATAAAGCTGAAATGTTTACAACATGTTTAGCTTTAGAGAAACATTATTAAATGTTACAAAAGGACACTTTATAAAGAGTAAATCTGTTCTTAGCGCCTAGAAGACCCTTGGTAATGCATATATCTGCCGATATAATGTTATTCAGAAATATTACGATGACTGTTGTGCATTGCCACTATTACTATCTTTGGTTGAAACCAGTATGTCATTCTATAGCATGAACTAGGAATATCAATAAACTTTAGATAATATGTCACTTCGTAGCATTAATAATTGGGTGGCAAAAGAGATTGACATGGTAAAAGTCTTTTTTGTTGCTATTTTTATGAAGACATCATCTTTGATACCTTATTATTGACTAAACCAACATCGCTTTATATCCAAGTATCAGTTCTATCTTCTTGTAATATGATGTATATGTACATGTAACTGTTCTGTTTCACTGTGTCTTGAGAAAGGAGCGGATCGCTCCGAAAATTTGACAACCTAAACTTGCCCACACTGTTGGAATTACTTCTTTGCCCCATATATTAGTTTAAGTAATTCGTATCCTACGGACATACCTCCATTAGGATCCAGTGTAATATGGGATTTTACCGTCTATATTACTTCTTTGACCCATATATATATATATATATATGGAGAGAGAGAAAGGAAAGAATTGACCATTAAGATTACCAGTGATAAACAATATCAAGATGCATATACTCTAA
>JAUMHH010150583.1:0-37998 GCA_032359455.1 Chlamys rubida | reverse complement strand
CCAGCCACTTCATTTCCAGTAGATAATCCAGCCACTTAATTTCCAGTAGATACTCCAGCCATCTTATTTTCCAGTAGATAATTCAGCCATCTTCATTTCCAGTAGATAAACCAACCACCTTCAGTTCCAGTAGATAATCCAGCCACTTAATTCTCAGTAGATAATCCAGCCATATTCATTTCCAGTAGATAATCAAACCACCTTCATTTCCAGTAGATAATCCAGCCATCTTCATTTCCAGTATCTTCGATGTCTGAGGTAATTTAGCCACCTTCGATGCCAGTAGATAATCCAGTCATCTTTGACGTAAGTAGATAATCAAGCAACCTTCGCATTTTTACAAAAAGTGACCGGGTTTTAAGACAGTTGGACTGCCGGAATTACTTTGTATAGAAAAAAGGTAATTAAAAGTCTTGATTGGATAGTGTAAACCACTAGATGGGTGGTTTGAATCTCTGCATTGATCTTTGGATGAATGGTCTGTGACATTGAAGGGATAGTCTGAATAACAAATGGAGAGTCTGAAATACTAGATGATAAGTCTGAAACACTGGATAGATAGTCTAAAATACTAGATGCTAGGTATTCTTAACACTAGATGGATAGTCTGCAATACTGTGTGAGTAGTGTTAATCCTAGATGGATGGTCTGAAATATTGAATAGATAGTGTGCATTACTGGATGGGAAGTGTGAACACTAGATGGATAGTCTGAAACGCTAAATAAGTGGTTTGAAACACAGGATTGATTGTCTGAAATACTGGATAGATTGTCTGAAAAACTGGATGGGTAGTCTTAACACTAGATGGATGGTCTGGAATGCTGAATAGATAGTCAGAAAAACTGGATAAATAGACTGAAATACTGGATGGGTAATGTGAACACTAGATGGATGGTCTGAAATACTGGATAGGTAATCTTAACACCAGATGGATGGTCTGAAATACTGAATAGATAATCAGACATACTGAATAGGTAGTCAGAAAACTTGATAGATAATCTTAAATACTGGATGGGTAATGTGAATATTAGATGGATAGTCTTAAAATACTGGATAAATAGTCCAAAAAATACTGAATGATAGACTGAAATACCGGAAAGATATTCTGAAATAATGGATAGGTAATCTTAACACTAGATGGATAGAATGAAATACAAAACATATTGTTTGAAACACAGGATGGATATTCTGAAACACCACTTGAATAGTCTTTAACACCAGAGAGTCTGAAAAAAAGTCTGGATAGCAGGATAATCGGATTTGTTATAGCAGGATTAACAAGACCTGATTGTATATATCTCCATATTTCGTGCATTTTTTTAATTTTTTACCAATCTAAAGTGTATAAATAGAGTTACTGTTAAATTTCATAAATCGCTTTAGTTAATAACGTATGCTCATGATGATCGATCAAACAGAATAAGTCGAAACCTAACAGAGCATGTTGTCAATAAATCACTTTATTGGAGTGTAATACAGCTATTTATATACAAACGCTTATATTATGTTAATATCTTTAATCTAACACGTGAAATAAAGTAATTAAAAAACGCAATCGCCGTTATGATATTATTAAACATGTTTGTTTGTTACCGAGTGAAGTTGTTTGTTTATGTTGTTGTTATTTACTACTCGTTTGTTTATATGACATGACATATCGTAGCAACTCCAATTATAGTAACAGGACATATATTTCATTCTAATAACTGCGTGATTATTACCACAAAGAAGATTTCCACTCAGGGCTTGTTTTTAACTTCGATTATTCTTCCTTCTGTATAGAAGATAAAGAAACCAAGAAGAGCTTTTCTTCCTAAAAGTAACTTTCCCTTTCAAATTACAATGTATTTGTATTCAAACATATATTATTGACACTGAATAGTCAAATGGATTGGGCACATGTTCTTACAACTTACTAGGCCCTCTCCCAACAATACAACATACAACAAGTACAAATATCACACGATGACAAAAAGATAAACTTATATAACGTTCTTATTAATTGATATGTAAAACAGAAAGAGAAAGGAAAGTAAGTGAGGGAAGGGATGAAAAGGGGGATCAGAAGAGAGGTGTTCTAGTTGCATTAGTTGTCCACTACATTGTTTCAAACCTTTTTGTACATTTTATGTCAGAATGGACGCTCATTTTGATACCTTGCATTTATGAATGATGATGACAACATTAGTGAAGTATAGGCTTGTGTTTACTTCTATTTTTTAAACATGCGAAATTTGAATAACCATAATTCTGTAAAATACGTCGCAATATGTAATGTACTACCTCTTTTGAAAAGGACGTTTTCTTTGCCGGCTATTTCACAAAATAGACAATGTTATTAATAACGTTTAACTTGTACGTATATTTTACCTGAAACTTATTTTTCATTTCAGAACTATATTGATTCACAGAAATGTGATCGCTCTACAGACACCAAAATGTTTATTAACCTGCCTGTCTATGATAATATTGGATATCATTTCCAAACTAATCTGATCATTTTGTTCAGATTCCTTGATGGCCACAGTTACATTGCATCTCTTATGAGTGATGGCTGAGTTCATGATATACACACTTTATTGTTGGTTTGAAATTAACCAGCACTCATCTAATGTTTTAAATGCATATAGTTAAGGGATTTTATGAACCTCCCTTCAGCTCCAACAGTAGTTTAGACCGATTTGGATGTCCACCTGTTTGGCCCCTAACATCACTAATGAGTCCTAGTAGGACGAAACTTCCGATGATGCAGTGTAATGCTTTTGGTTTGTTTGTGTTTTACGTCCTTTTAACAGCTATGGTCATTTAAGGACGTGCTAGGTTTTGGTGGTGGAGGAAAGCCGGATTTCCCGTTGAAAAACCACCGACCTACGGCCAGTACCTGGCGACTGCCTCACGTAGGTCTCGAACCCGCGACCCAGTGATATGGAGGGCTAGTGGTAGCAGAATGTCAGACGCCTTAACCACTTGGCAGGGTAATGCATTCAATTAAGGCATGCTATATATATATTACCAAATGTTATAGGCTCAATCACATCTGTTTGTCTTACGCTCATCTTTCCACATTTACCACAATGCACTAATTTGTCTATACATTGATGACACGTGTACATAATGTACTAATTTGTCTATAAATAGATGACACGTGTACATAATGTACTAATTTGTCTATAAAGTGATGACACGTGTACATAATGTACTAATTTGTCTATAAAATGATGACACGTGTACATAATGTACTAATTTGTCTATAAATAGATGACACGTGTACATAATGATTTTTTATCATGTTCTCAGAAATGGTTTATGCATCAAAGATATCTAATGAACATATGACGTCATTGATTCAAACACGCCTGTTATATGTAGTATCAACGTAAACACAGCTAATTCTATGACAGTTTCAGCAAGACTTCCTTTATTTTCATGGACCTGTTTCTCTGTAGAGATTTATATGCCAGATATCAAGGTTACACGAAAATTTAATATTCAGAGTATGACATATCTAAATTACTTATATACTGTAAATATCTTATAAAAATGCCCATATGACCATTTTCCATCGGTGGAAAAAGTAGGTTTTAATCTTGGTATCAAAACATTTTGATACGAAATTTTACAGTTAATGGTTAATAAATTGTGTTTAAATGAACTTTTTTTGTGTTCATCAGTTTTTTCGTCTCTGACAAAACCACTTGCTTTGATCCACTTAAGCACTTATTCACCTCAACAAAAGTCCATATTTAATAGATATGACCTTTGGGACATTTAAATTAGTAGATCTGTTTTTGTATCCAAGATGTACTTACAGTTATAAGACGTATATAGGATTACTTCATGACAACTGATTACGTAGTGCTTGTTGTCCAAAATACTATACCTATCAAGTTTATACCTTTAAACATTTTTCTTGTTTTTTGTTTTTTGTTTTTTTTGAAGCTGAAATAGTCTCTATGACAAATAAACATGAATTGAACATTGCCTACGCTTTTAACCGCTATCTTTAATTTAACGTACAATCTTTCATAAACGTGAATGGACCATTTAACGGTCTCGAATATCAGACAGATAAAATGACAAGGTCCTCGTCTACTTGTGATTTGTCTCATTCAAACAACCCATAACGTTATTGATCATCAATAATTTACATAATCAATGCACATGGAACGTTAACCGCTCACCGCGCGTAGGTAGTCCATCAATAGAATATTAATGTTTAAATGTATGACGTATTCATAGCTGAGAAATGTCAAAGGAGGGATCTCAGTGATTTAAGCAATTTCTAAAAGAAACCTCCACTGATCAACAATGTCGTTATATAATATGATATTTATCAATGTGCATGTAAATTTTTAACCTTCAATACCTCTATCTTCTTAGATACCTAACCCACACAATAATAAACATAAAAATGAATATTCTGTAAAAAAAAAAAAAAATGATAAACCACGTCGATATTTATTCATATTTTATAGTTTTCACGTTGTGGTTGATACAAAATGTCACTGAGAGGCGGTTTATAGAAGTATATCAACTGTTCAACAATGTGGGTACATAATTGGTCATATATCAAAGTGCTGTATCATAAACATATACCTGTCCTTACACACCTATCCCACACATTTGCAAACATAAACAAAATACATTCTGTAGAGATACAGAATTAAACCACATCCGTAAACTCTATGTCTTTAGGTTGAAGTCAATACAAAGAAATCCCATTAACATGTTCCCCCAAATAAGTAACAGTTTGTAAGTTTATATCTGTGAAATATGAATAGCTAATGTAGGGTGTTTTTCACCACCTGTTTAGTAATAACGAGTAAGGGAGATACTCGCATAATGACAGATAACAGCAAAACCACACAGGCAATATATAGACAGTGCTTAATCTACGACCACGTCACACAGGCTTCAATGTATCAAAGTCAAAAATTTAAGGGCTAATATTTAATATGAATTTTCTCCATCACTGTGGTGATAGTTGGCTAATATATAAATATACATATACATGGAGTTAATTGCCATCATACGTATTTTTGCTTGCATTAATGTGATTATTTAAAACCTCTACCAATGTTACAAACCCGACAAGGATGTCTACAGCTATTTCTAGATTCCCAGAAGTGAAATAAAACCAGACAGCCTTGTTCTTCTGAGCAGACCCCTCGCATCCCTATCCACCTCTTTAAACCCGTTGAAGGATGACGTAGGCGTCTTACATAGATACCTACCCCTTTAACAGAACATCCCACCCGCTTACGTTACCCATGTACCGTTCTTACGCTATAGAGTAACTTCCCGAAATAGAATGTAGACTGCAAATGTTCTAAACATTCACGAAACACCAGTTGCGGTACAGCACCGGCTTAGATATACTATAAACTTACCAGTCTGTGTTTTAAGACTTTAAATGTGTAAATTAATGTTGGTTTGGAGCGTTGAAAAGACTTTTTTCAAGCTGACCGAGCTTGCGTCTGACGTCCGCATCAATCGTCAGTAAATAATTTTGTCAGGTAGATGCGCACGCATTGATAACAAGTTTTTCTCAATGAATCCAAGATTTGACGTCATGCGCCACTGGTCACCATACACGACCGCTCATACAAGGTGACAACCATACCGTTACCAAGCTCTTTCCTCAACTAGAAACAGTTTTAAAGCAGCCTTCACCCAATCTCTTGCTAGAGTGTTATAAATCAGCCGTAAGGATAAGTACTAGCCTCATCGCGCTACTACTTACCAGTTAGTCTATCGGGTGGCCGTCAATACACAGCATCGGGGAACATCCTCCGACTTCTTCTGGAGGAGATAAAATATCTGTTTCATTAATTTGAAATAATACATCTTTGTTTTATAGACGTGGGAAGATATATTTTTTCTAAGTTTAAAAAATATAAAAAGTGATGTGATTTTTCTGAGGAAGTGACACTAGCGCCAGAAATTTACCAGACAACGTGACAATATGCCGAAGTCTTTCCTTGTGCGAAAGTATCTCAAGAAACAGCAGCAGCAGCAGCAACAGCAACAGGAACAAAAGGAGAAGAAAGAGCGAGCGGAACAGGAGGAGCATATAGAAAACCTTGGACTGAAACCTAATGAAGATGCACATCAGCTGTGCCATGTCGAGGAGCATGCAGCCGCTGCAGCCGAAACAAAACATAATGAGCGAGAAGAATCCACAGCATCCACGCCTCCGGTTGTCGAGGGGGCGGAACTAAAACGGGAACCTAGGCAAGGTAAGCATCTGAACACAATTTTGTCCCTTCTTTTATTTAATTCCATGGAAAATATTTCAGGACGTAAAATGTAAGGAAGTTAAGGGAGTAAAGAATAAAGTAAGTTTATAAATATTAAATAAAGATATGAAAATAAACAATTAATTTATGAGTTAATGACTTGAAGCCTCCAATAAAAATGTTTGAACATAAAAGTGCTGATGGTATTGTTGTCAGCATATAGGATATTTCATTTAATGCATCATCATAAAAATATATTTCATAAGGTCATTGTGCAGTTTTGCAATGAAAACAACTTCAAAAAAGTTTGAAATTGTTAACGATAACGGAAAATAATGAAATAGCGTTTATGTCAATCATTTTTTAAGCTTAATGTTTTGATAATTTGAGAACGTCGACAGAGAGCGAAGTTATGATTAAGAGGATGTCTGATAACAGTTTACTTGAAAGACTGAATGTGATGAAATATCATTTTTAAAATGTTCAACTGATTTCATTAATGCTGGTATTTCATACAGAAATGCACAAAATAAATATTTGAAATTTCACAGATTGTATTGCTTTTGAAAACTTACTAAATTTGTTTGCGTAAGATGGACATACCCCATCCACATGTGATTGCACTTTGGAGATCTAGTAAAAGATAATCAATGACAAAACTACGTCATACAGCTGTTTTGGCCCTCTAGGACTCATTAATGATGCTAGGGGCCCAATTGGTCTACGCTACTGATGAAACAGAAGGGGATGTGCGTAAATACCCTTAGCTTATGTATTTCAAAATTTGGAGCACTGGTTGATTTTAAATTAAACATATGTAACTGGCATGATATACATACGTAGTTCTGATATATATGACATGCCCACTGGTTTGTGTCCCGACTGCAAATATATAAAACCTCAAGGCCAACTCAAACTCTCTCACGAAAAAATTTAACACTTTTTAAAACCAAAGCAGTTAAGATTTCTTATCTTAGTATATTGTTTATCATAAAATACATCGATATTGAAAACAAAAGATCTGTTCGCCAAGGATCATTACCTGGAAACCTTCCCGTTGTTATCAGACAGTCTAGAAATCATTCAATCACACATTTCCTCTTTGCATTGATGATTGTTTACATTTTTTTGTTTATTTTTATTGGTGTTATAAGTAACCAATCAGATAATGCTATTTTGATTGTGTAAAAGTATGCCAGTGAAGCAGGCGGAAGAATGCGATGAGAGACTGGCTGATGATAATCAGACCCAGCCCTTCCCTGGTTTTGTTTCGTTTTTATGAATTGTGAAAAAAATGTCAAAGGAAAGAAACTTGCTATAAACAAGTTAAACTGATTTCACATTAACTACAAAGACCTTTAAACTTGACAATATGTTTTAGGGTTAAATGATAGTTGATGACAACAACGGTATAGACCTAATGGTTTTCTTTACCCATGACCATGGTCACACATGATCGGTCGCGGACAACACAGCCAACAATTTGTAACGATACAAAACGGAATTCGAGATAGGTAGTGTGAAGTTGAGAGAGAGAAAAAAGCGCGCTGTCACTCCTCTGGAGTTCCATATGAAGTATCTCCTAATTGAACACCGGTACAATAGCCCCACTCCAGCCTTAAGAAAGTGCTAATTTGATACCCGACATTAGGGTTTTATGAAAGCTTCAGAAAGCATAGTCATCTTAACGAAATTTACAAAAATGAAAATAATTTATAAAACTATTTTTGTTTTTTAATAAAAACTATTCTACATGAGTGTACAAGAGTACAAGATGAATCGGAACCAAACCTTTCATATTGAATCCGCAAAAAATAACAAGAACTTTAAAAGTTTTAAAATAAATGTGTCCTTGTCAAGCTGATTTATATGTGTGCTAAACGTACCATGTAAATGAACCGCGATAGACATCTCCTTCCGGAGACTAAAGACGGGGAACAATACGCTCCAGCAGTGTGTCCATACCGTCCAGCAGTGTAGCAATATCCAAATGACCAATCGGGTGGCCAAAGTCCAAGATACGTCTACCCTTACAGAGGAAATCTGCGCGATATAGAAAACCTTCGTTTAATAAAAAATATGGCGCTGAGCTACATACATTATGTAGAATAAGTGATATCTCTTAGATTTTCGTAATTATTACTAAAGTTAAAGATATCATCACGATAAAAAAAAAATGTTTTGCGGACAGTTAAACAAATCGTCATGAGTAATTGACTTCATAAATAAAAGACAAATGTATGTTTAACTACGTTAATTTTTGTTAATAATAGGTTACGTACATTACTCGCCGTTCGTAGACACGGATGCTTTGTAATACTGTTATTTAAAACTCAATGTTCATGCAAGAATGGTCTCATTCGTGGTAGTGCGTTAGTAAATAAATTAATAACCGGTTAGGGCAAGGTGTACAATCATTTTTTATTTAAACTTACAAATATATAACAGGTTTCATAATTAAACATTAATATTTAAAAATACAACATTTGAAATTTAATGAATATTAACACGGTTGTTAATCTAGTCACGTGATGACTATTGCACAATGTTAAAATTGTTGTGTGATCATTTTTTTTTTAAACTCACTTATGTCATATTTATCTAAAAACTCGAGTCACCAACCGGATATTTTGCAAATCTCAAGATTACTACAGTCAGAATTAAATGGATACGTTTTGTAACTTTGATACCTTACTTTGAAAGATGTTAACTTTATCCCTGGATCATCTATGGGTGTTTAGAATTTACTGACAGATACCTGTAAAAATTAAAGGTGATTTTTAAGACGTTTAAGGGTAAAAAATATACCTGCCTTTAATCACATTGGCTAAAGTGTTTCCTCGACGTCATCAAAGACCCTATACCCATATCCTATACCCTTACATCTGATAAATAGCAATCTATTTCTATATTGACAGCTCATTATAATATTCAAAGGAGGCAACGATTTAAATATGATGATTCGGTGATGTCAATGTAGTTTGAACCCAGGTGAAAATGTCCATATGCACACGTGTTTAGCATTATCGTTGACTAAGGTAACTGTGAATAATTTAGAATTAAGGAAGAGGTAAGATTCGTGTTTGAGGTGTGTGTGCATGTGTCGGAACAAACGTTGTTCTTACTATATAGGCTACTGACGTTTCTTAAGTTTCGGACTAATCTTCCCCACTCCAAATGTACCTTATGTTCCTTAAGACTGTTACTGTGTCTTTTAAAGAAAATCATTATCAGGTAAAACTTAAAGGTAAAATCAAACGTTATTATCTCCCTGTCTCTCCGCTGGCTACTCAGTTCATAACCTGGCTAATGAGGCCAGTCTATGAAAAGAAAGTTTCAATAAATATCAACAATGGTCCACGAGGTGATTATTAAGGGGACGTCGGCGATGGGCTGTCAACCTATCAGCACGACCTTATAATAACTAGCCGCAGGAGGAAAAACACCAGTGATTGAAACTAGTTGCGGTATATACGATAAAAATGTTTTCAATAGTATCGTACGCGAATCTTCTTGTGCTCAGGGCTGTTTTGTTATGAATAGTGTGTCTGGTTAAGATTTCCAACGTTTCCGTTATTTCAAAGTTCAGTGTTATTGATACATAACCCATCGAGTGTAACAGAAACAATACTGAAGGGGAAAATAAACAGGACATGCTGGTAACAAAATAGTCGACGAAAAGATAGCTAAACAATTGGCACGATCCCGTCTGTTCGTGCATGTCATATTTAACAAAAGGAAAGGAAGTGACCAGTTATACGGTATGGATACACAGCTTAACAGTTGCTAAAAAAGAACTTTTGTTTGAATAAACATTTTGTGCGCGTCCCGTGCTAACACCATCATCGTTTCCCTTTGTCATCAGATAATTGTACGGCAAATAGGTGGTAAGATATGCTCTTCTCGCACAAAAATGTCACAAGTACACAAAAGACAGTTCCAAACTTACATAACTCAACAACTGGAAGCATATCAAATTGTTCATGTCGATGAAAACAAAGATATAATATATGTATGGGCGTCCTTGGAATACCTGTACTCCTTGCATTATCTGCTTTGAGGTGCTGGGAACACGACAAGATGACCCACTGTGTTATGTCTTCCCGTCTTACGGTACATCTAACTCGGCATAGGTAACCTATAATTGTCTATGTACTCTTAGTAGGCAGATTACACAACTACGATACACCTGCAAAATCCGTTCTTTTAATTTTTTCTCTCGCATACCCCCTTCTATAGCAAGGGAACGAGCAGGTTCGTTACAGTTGATGTGTAGCGATGTGTGCAGGGATGATAGAGATTGTATATATGTGTCCTGCATGTTATACATTTGTATGTGCGTGTTATTTTGCATTTATAGTGTAATAACGATTATTTTATGGTGTATTACCATTTCAATTATACAGCACAAAATCTATAATACCAATTCCTCACCCCATTGTACTCTTATGATAATATAAAATCTACAGGAGGTTATATTTTAAAGACATCGAACTACCTGAACATTTCTACGATTCATGTTGATAATAAATAATTTCAATAAAATATTAATAATTTCTATAACTACATCATGTATGCTCAAAGTCCTAATTTCTAACAAATTTTTTCTTGTTTTTTTCCAGGATGAACACATTTTTGTTCATTCTGTTAAACAGAATTTAAAATTACCCTGAAAAGTTTGTACCTATTTCGGTAAGAAGAGAAGATTTACACTGCAGGCGGCTACATTATATCCCTCCATAACGCTTAACAAAATTTCCTCCATTTTCAAAAAATTCAGGCGAATATCTTTTTAAAGACTTCAGATTAGCGCCTAGACTAGATTTTCTGAAATGTAGTTTCTCCTATATAAATAGAAATGAAAACTAACAAACACTACTTTTAATTTCGTTGGAAATGTTTAAGTGGGCAGTCTGCCAATAATAACCGGTTTCCATGTTAACGGTGTGTTACAATACAGGTAATGTGAAATTGACCACAGGAATGTTACTAGGGGTGAAAGCGAGCTACAATAGGTACTATTCGTGTACAGAACAGCACTATTGTCGTGAGAAAACGAGGGTACCAGGTGGTAGTGTCTCCAAATATATATTGTAGAGACAATTTCCGTTAGCAAATTTAAAATGATTGAAGTTCAAGCTTTTTCTTTTCGTGAAAATAAACCCTAATAATCGATGTCACATTTTATACGTTTCATGATGTGTATGCCAGTTTAAACCAGAATTACAGGTAACATCACATTCTACGGGCAGGTATTTTATAAGCGGTACATTATAAGTATATGACGTAACGTCACTTACGTTATTAAGGGTTTTTACGTAACTGCTACACTGTTTCAATAGTAGAATTTTAATTTCCAACTTTTCGGCCCCTAGCATCACCGATGTCTCATAGAACGAAGCAGCTGTATGATGCAGTGGAATTCAGTTTTGGCATACCTGTATCTACAACCACATTTCGACGGTGCAAACACCTGTATGTGTGTGTGTCATGTTCATTTTTCTAGTATCTTTATTCAAGTAATTCGTCTACAATTTCACTGAATTTTGAACGTCGTTGTGTTTAAATCATGAAGTTCTACCCTATTTAAAAAAAAAATAGTTCATCGGAAAATAACTGAGGTTTGGATCCGGATTAAAATGTATACACCTGTGAGGACGGTTTTAGGTGTCCCTATCGGAAATAATTACATTTACGTGCTTTTCAAAACAACATCTTAACTGCCCAACAATCCGTTTCCGAATTTACTGTAAAGATAATTGGATGGTCGTGTTGAGGGCAGGGATTGATCTCAATAACATGTGGAGAATCACGGAACCTTGGCTAATCCCTGTCGTACGTAACAAAGAGGACAGCACAGGACACGGCGAGGCCCGATTGGGTAGTTGTGTAGCCATGAATAGGCAAGAGTGGAGAATGTTCATTGCGTCTTAGTGTTTAATAAGTAACAGTTTTCATGAATATAGATGGTGTTTTTCCACATCTTGACCATTTGATAAACTTGTTTTTGTACGCAATTTCAAGGTCTCCTGTCGCCAATACGTTATGCTATCAAAGACATGAACTCGAATTTAACACGTGTGAGATAGGAGTATTTATCCTGACAATATAGTACAATCATACATCATTCTATGTCAGATGAATGTCGCTCGTATCAATTTCTCTTGCACCTGGAGATCGAAAATGGAACCATTCAATTGCATTGTCTTTATCTTTAATTTGTGTAATGAATAAAAATTGGTCTAAAATTGTAATTTCTCAAAATACTTTTAAATGATTCAAATTGTATCTGCTAGAGAGTAAAAATAACAAGGTTCATTACAGGGAGTCAAAAAGACAATTTAATTTGTTAAAATAATGTATTACGTAAAAATAAGAACTAACATTTTGCAAATCATGATACAGTATCATTTTTTGAAATGACGGTATTTTTGGTCATAAAAATGTATCATTTATTGTAAATATTAAGTGGAAATGACATATGATACAATTTTTATAAAGCGTTCAGGTTTTAAAAAAAATTAAATTCATACAGACCACTCTTCATAAAACATTTTACGTTTTTAAATTGACTTAAATGACATGGATATTAATAGAAAGTTTTACACTCTTACCTTCCTTCTGACGGCCGACAATGGTTATCTTTCTACATAAAAGGTGTCAGTCTGTATATTAAAGAAATGTGATAAAATCTTGTATATTTGATATTTATGGTGATGGGGTCATTCGGGTGGGGCTAAACAGAACACTATTACAGTAATACGTTCAACCGTTGGGTATCCGCTAGCGTACAGACTAAACGAGCAACGCCAACACGTAAGCTTGGAATTTTAGAAAATTTAAATTCTTCCTTTTAATGACATGAGTATGCATATTTAGTTTGCAGGAATCTTATTATTTAAATTAAAATTAAAAATACATAATTCAGTATCAAAATTATATTTTAATTTCTAATATCACCTGTGTATCTTGTTTACTCTTCCGTCAAGCTGACTGCATATTATTTATTAGAGAATAAATTTATGCAATGACTAAGATGCAAGCACTAAAAATATTCCTAATACAGTGTATACATAATATGACCATGTACAGATGTTAAGAAACAGTTTCTAATTTTATAATCGTTTTGTCTAGAAATGGATAATATTACGACAGTATTAGTCGGCGAAAAGAGGTTTTTCTAACTTTCTAACATATTACATACGCCACGAACGGGATAAAGGGATTTCAGGAAAGAACACACAGAAATAGATAGTTGTGAAGAAGAAAGTAGTTTTAAATTGCAATGTTAAAAACCCCAAGATCATTCCGATGAATATGCATATAATAAAGTATTATCAACGAATATAATTTAATACTATTGAGTTATTGTTGATTGTTTTATTCTCTGACCTGAACTTTATACCAAAATCTGCCGTGTTGTACATATCTTGTATTTCGTTTTGAACTAAACCATTATTTTACATAGTCTTAGTGGTAATTTTGATTCGTTACTTTGGTACATCGCTGATTTAAAAAAAATCGAGAATCCATTTGAGAATATTCCTCAAAGACTTTCCCTTATCAATTCCCCCACCACCCACCACCCACCACCCCCAACGCCAACCCCACCCAATCCCCACCTCAATCCCTCACGACCCACTGGACGTGCGTACACATTGTACATCCACGCATGGTCCATTGGCATGTTGCAATAAAGCGACATTACACGCATTGAAGATATCAGTGGAAGATTGATAATGATTGATAAGAATCACTGTTGATAAATAAAACATCCTTATCTTATCACAGAAAAAACACACACAGTTGTTCTACACATTGTCCCACCCCATCCAGATACCTGCAGGGGGCTGATATCATGTAATGGTCCATTAACTTTTGATATATGTTATTTTTAAACGGGTTAATTGATAACCAGTCCCCACATTATAAGCTGTCATATTCCAAACAGTTAGACTATTGCCTCAATACCTTCGTTATTTGATTCCTGTTGTGAGCATCATTGAAACCAGGCATCCTTTTCAGACACTTATCATCTGCTGAAAATTCTGTGAATTGAAAAGTGTTATGATCAATTTAATCGAATCTTATCATATTGAGATAAGCTAATAAACGTCTTTGTCGGATGCCATAGCGGAAGATAGTCCGCGTTCCGTGTCAAATACTGAATGATTCAATGGAGGATCCCCGCCACATATCATTATAACGGGCTGCTGTGATTCTGACAACTGATCCGATTATTTATGCATTGTTATTACTTTAAATCACAGGACACCAGCCACTACCCATCTAATCGCTTTACAAGTTCTTTAATGAAGCCACATCTTCGTTTATATATCCTGGAGTAAAAAGCCACGGGGTATACAATACAATGTAGTAAAACTATTATAAGTAATGCGAGGGACCATTCATGGAATCAAATGACGTTTTAAATGTCATCTTTTTCTGGTGTGTTAGGGAATCTTGTAAAATATTAATAGTCACACATTTGTTATCTGACTTTAAATTCATCAACAGAATCTCACAACAAGACATTTTTAAAAATAATCTAAATTGTCAAATCATTGACGATAGAGAGAATCTCAGAATAAAGAATTATGATGATACCCCCGAAATATTAAGCATTGTTAAACCAGATCTTTACTCTCTTTAGAATGAGAAACAGTAGGATATCGAAGCTTTATAGATATCTGCTTTAAGTGACTTCATTGGATTTCTATCACGAGATGACTAAAGTTTGTTACTTGTACTTTCAATGTTTTTTCTTCAAATTTGTCTTTTGTTATATTTCCTACAGATTTGGAAAGCCAACATGATGTACCAAGAAGTTCGCATATAGTCCGAAAACCAAAGACGCTAAAGCTGCAGCCCTTCAGCCACGGGTATATGCATAAAGACCGAATAGACCCAAGGATCAGTTACCCATTCTCTCCAATGTGTCACGAACAAAAGCTATATAACTACATGCTTCCGTCTCCGAGTTCATTGCACTGTGGTATGGGAATGACTGACGCTCTTTCTCCACTTCCGGTTTACTCCTTCCGGCAACACGAACTTGCCTCTCCTGGATCGCCGGTTACCCCAGTCATCAGTCCAGCGCGGGAAAAAGAGCTTGATCTGTCCATGAAAGAGGTTCGACGTCAGCAACAGGAGCTAATGGACAAGGAGCGGCTCCATTCTCCGGGTTTTCCGAACAATTCAGACAATTATCAAGCGAAAATGAAAGTTGAAACAAAGTGTACCGTGGACAATGAACAATATCCTCCAACATCTCTTATGAGGGTTAGTATCTTGGAATTCCGTCGTATTTAAATATCTGTGACCCATTTTGTGTTTAATACTCGCATTTAAATGATGGAGGATTCGATAGATTGTCTTTCTTTTTTCTTTTTTGCATTTAAGTGAATCATCAGTAAGACATTGTTATAAAGGTAACTCGATATCTTGTCTGGTATTGGAACTAATTACTCTGAAATTTATTTTTACCATTCATTTGTGATCTTTGAGAAATTATTTTCATACACGACGCATGAACGATATGTAATAGTGTGTCTAACCTTTACGTTTGGTTTGTTGTAGAGATCTCTCTTACAAGGCGTGGAGCTGGTTAATGGCGGATATGGTATAAAGAACCCACTCCTAGCACACATGCGAATGGACGACGGTGCTACGGAAGAGCTAGGTAAATATCAGTACCCCTAACAGCCTTAACTGAACAGTATCATATTTGAAAAAAAAAAAATTCAAACATACACTAAATAATATTTTATGTGAAAACACTGTATTCACAGCTACGCTGAATAGTATTGTATTTGAAACTATATTCAGACCATCGCTGAAAAGTATATTTGAAAACAACAACTATATTCTAACCATCACTGAAGAGCATATTTGGAAAATCTATTACAGAGCTTCACTGAATATTGTTATTTTATTTGAAATCATTATAATCAGACCATCAATGAGCTGAATTGTAGTATTGTATTATAGAAAACACTATATTCAGACCTTTGCTGAAAAGTATATTTGGAAACACTATATTCAGGCATCGCTTCATAGTATTTTAGTTGAAAACACTATATTCAGACCATCGCTGAATAGTATATTTGAAAACAATATATTCAATGTTTAAAAGTTCAGCGGTCAATCACCATTCGTTCAATTGGAGTTGTGCTAGAACCAGCATGTTATTGTAACGGAATCTTATATATCAGTATGTAGTTATGTTTAGGAAGTACAGTAGGTTTGTGTCAACCAAATTATTTTACTGAAAGAGGTTCATGGGAAATCAAACGAACATTTACGGTAAACTAATCTTTAACTATTTTCTTCTCTTTACAGCCGAACCGACCAATGACGACAAATATATATGCAAAGTCTGCAACAAGGCCTTCCAGCTTCAGCGGCTACTCAACAGGCACCTTAAATGTCACAGTGAGATTAAGCGCTACCTGTGTACCTTCTGTGGCAAGGGGTTCAACGATACCTTTGATCTCAAGAGACACACACGAACGCATACAGGTTTGTATTTTAAATTATGTATCACATCTGGATTACACTGTTTACCGGGAAACTTTCGCCCAGTAAATTTTTCGCCCTGCGCCGACGGAATGCATATTCGCCAAAAGAAAATTTCGCCCTTCGCATTTCATCACTATTTTGAATATAGCGCTTAATACTATTCGCTGTAATGTTAAAATCGCTCTCATTACGAAGGGCAGACATTAAACTGTGGCGAACATTTCCCGGTATATAGTACTGTTGGTAGTAACCCTTTCTTAAGTCCTGTATGAGCCCCCTATGTGGGAGGGGGGACCCTTTGATTCCTTACACCTCTGCTAATCCGCAATAAAGAAAGCATGCACAATTATTAAGATAACTCTTCAAATAAATTAAAATGTTATTTATTAGGATTTAGTTATAAACAAATATTGTCAACTAGGCTCATAACATAAATGACTGGCCACACGTCATTTCAAGAAAATATAGAAGTGTTAATCAAAACGTACAATAGTACAAGT
Source organism: Chlamys rubida (assembly GCA_032359455.1). NCBI lineage: Eukaryota > Metazoa > Mollusca > Bivalvia > Pectinida > Pectinidae > Chlamys > Chlamys rubida. The sequence goes on along the minus strand of JAUMHH010150583.1, from coordinate 20,737 downwards.
CAGTAGTGAAGTCAGACCTGTGATAGACAGAGAGGAGTGTCTTTATATCTCTCCAGACTTTGGAAATAAATATATTGGAAGCACACCAAAACATATACATCAATTGATGTTCAAATTGATTGAAACGAATTCAATGTGCCAATGATTGTTTTAACTACTATGAAAATTGACTTGGAAACTATAATGTTTATTTACAAAAATATGTGTTTAGCAAGTAGATGCTTAAACGAAAACATATAGTCAATGGCGATACACTTTATCACAGTCGCGTTCTGTCGCGACTAGCATTTATCATTACAGGTTAATTGAAAACAGCTTATATGGATAATCATTTTTGATATAAGAGTCTTCGCTATGAGTTTATTATGCGTGACATTTATCATAACATAATAAATCCATTTATTTCCAGGTGTCCGACCCTACAAGTGTGACCAGTGCGGCAAGGCCTTCACCCAGCGCTGTTCGCTGGAATCTCACGGCAGAAAAGTCCATAATTCCGATTACGCTTTTGCTTACAAGGAACGTCGGAGGAAGTTATACGTGTGTGAAGACTGTGGACATACGACAAGTGACCCTGGGGCACATTACGTGCACCTTAAAAACTTCCACCCCCAAAGTCCAGTCCTGATGAAGTTCTATGACAAACGACAGTTTAAATTCGCGGAGGAGAACGCCTTAAGTCAATGCGCAATACAGTATTGATTTAGAGTTGTCTCTAACCCCGTACACATCTACCTACATTGCTCAGCCTCGTCTGAAAGTTAGTAAAACTATGTAGTAAAAACTATGCAGTAGTGAATTTACATACATTGAAGTTTCATCTGTGGTCTACTTCGATTCACGTTCTGTTAACGTTTATGTGAAATTCGGTAAACAGTTATCATCAACATCCGGTACAGGAACTTGTTGAGAAAAGACATTTCATTATGCTGATGAACAAATAGCATAACACGTGTATTCTCGTTTTAAGGCGTTTTTATACAGACATTTGCAATATACATAGATTTGTGTTCAAATGATGGTTTTATTACTTATTAATATACTTTATGTTTTTGATCTCAAAATGTTTTTTAATTGCTTTAAGTCGAGTATATATCATTAAGTTTAATATGTTTATGTATCGCCCTGCTAACATCTTCAAGTAATATAATTTCCTGTTACTAACTCTTTGTATATAAAACCCAACCAAAGATTTTAAGACATTTCTATTTCTAAATGCTGTTGCTATTATTTCAAATAATTAATTACTATTTTTGAATGTTTATCTTATTGCGTTCAACATCAAGAGCGTTTCCACAAATATTTTATTAAACGTTGTCAGCCAGACACTGTAGATGTCATCTTGCATAAAATGAGTTTATAAGTTATGCATATGTCAAACCATCGACTATCGCAACGTTTTATGTTAAACGCCTCTTTAGGACTATCAACCAGTAAAAGTTATCATTTATTTTTCCTAATTTCATATATAACGTTTTATGAATAATGAATTGAAATTTACACCGTTACTTCAAAATATCCAGTTTAATTTTACATTTGTATATCTTGCCCAACGCTATTATGAATATTATATGAATATTATATGAATACTAATGTGCAATATTATATATAGTTGAGAATTTTCGAAGATTTATTATAACACTGCAAATGTTGACAACAATAGAGAATATCAAAACTTTTCAAACCTGTAGGTTCTGAGTCATATACCTTATTGAGAACTGGAGCGGTGGAAGTAGCGCTATGGAAGAATGAGCTATATATATATATGTACAGCGTAGGTAATAAATGCCATAATAATATAAAAATGATTTCGTGACATGCTCAGTTAATCCTTTTCAAACAGGAGGATATCTTTATGTTACGTTCCAAACAATCAAACGAGAGACTTGCAGTGTTTATGGCACTACCCCTTGGATAGTACATGGCAAGGCAAGGGACACTAAATGCAATAGAATGAATAAGCTTGGTTCTCTATCTACACTTACTGTTGATGTGTATCCTTTATTTGTCCTTTTAAACAATCTTTGATACTTTAAAGCCTGTTTAGTCCTCTTGCACCTATTTGCTATGCATTTAAACTTATCGACAAAACTTGAATGTTATTAGGTTTTTACGACATCGACTTATCGAAGTTGCTGTATCCATAAACTCTAAAAAAATGCCACAACAACAGTAAAATGTTTATACATATTTAATTTGTTTTCTAAAACTTTTTAGACACTTCGATAGAAATAATATACCGTAAACAAAATAAGTTTTAGAATTTGGTATATATTGTAAATAAAAACGACGAACATGTCACTTTTAATAACAAACATAAAAATGATCGACAGATCCATAGATTAAGGTATATGAAGTGGCACTCGTCTGCTTTATAATGTTATGATACCCACTTTAAACTTAGTATTTTGGTGCGAGGCAAGACGGACTGCATTTGCCTGTATTTGTTTTGAATACTGATGAGCCCATTTACTCTGCACTGGTTGCCTCCGCTCATGACAATGATATGAATCTCATAGGAAAGGAAATACGTTAAGATATAGAAATACAATATATTTTATCAAGATAGAATTCTGCCAATTAAATATGTCAAAATTTGATGGCGCTATATCCACAGTATTTAATAATGCTGTGTCATTTATATAAAGAATTATCATACATAAACTGTACAAAGAAACCTGATTAAATGTTTACATTATTCATGTGTTAGAGGTGGCAAGCGCTATTTGTAAGTGATCATAATTATTCGAAACAGCAAACATTTATTTGGCACGATAAGAATAGTAATATCGTTCGGTTTATCGGTTTGATATGGGAACACCTGTGGTGTAAAACTGGACGTAGTCACCTGTTTTACACAGGTAAAGAAGAACCGTTCATTTAAGGTTCAAACTAGTGCTGAAATAAATAAATTTATATATATATATATACATATTGGTCCTTCATATTTTCACAGTGCTTTAGCTTTATCATATAAGTAGTATATTTCTAAAAATATATTTACCCTTTCATATATATCTATTCATATATCATAGCAATATATATTTCATCTTCCAGAATAAGTACTGTATATAACATGATTACTTTAATTATTGATACTAATAAATGTACAATTTTATTTTTTTAATCTTTTTACATATCTTGCCGATGTTTATAAAACAAAGACTGTTACCTGCTGAATGATTATTGAAATAAATTCAAATGTTATTTATGATTGAAATATTATTGTCTTTTGTTTCTTATATTTAGTTTGAAAAATGTCTTTTTACTAGACGCATATCTGACTGACCGGTCATACGGAAGAACGTCAAGGAAATTCTGAAAAGTAAAGCAAAATGGACGACAGTTCCAGTTATTGATGAAATCAGATATGAGGTGGACATAGTGGCGTTTCCTGTATTCTCTGAAACGCAGCCACAATGAAAAGTCAATCGTACATTGTTGCCCAACAGAAAAATAGTGTTAAACATTTTATGTACACTTTAAATGTTTTTGAGAAATTAACTGGAAACATTTTGAAATCTTTTCCGCTTGGAATTTTTTCAAATGAATTTGTCAAGAATTTTTTATTAATGGATCAATAAAAAAATCTTGACAAATTCATTTGAAAAAACAATAACTTCAAGACTGTGGTATAAGCTCACTGTAAAATATTTTAAAACTATTAGACGATAGGAATACATCTATCAAGCGATATAAGAACAGGTCTCGTCTTCACGAATGTTTCCTTACTTAAGGGAATTTCCCAATTAAAGTTTCTCCAAATGTATGCATTATTGGAGTTTTGGTATTAAATCTAAGTTGAGGAAAATTTCGGCAAATGCTTCCTATAGAAAATGTTCAGTTTATAAACTCTTCTTCAGTTAAGAAAAAGTTGTGAAACTGTGGCTAGTAAGGTAAAGAACGATGACTCACAATAGTATACAACACAAACCCACACACTTACACTCCCACACATACACACCTACGCCTACAAACACATATAACTTGTGAAGTCGAATGACGCAAGAAAAAAGTATTCTAGTGAGACAGACTATGAAATTTACAATGTTGTTATCCCATCAATAGCATGCGGCTTTCAGCGTTCAAAACACAATTTTATTCATTTTTTTTGTACAGCGGAAACAAATTTCTTTGCACTTTTACCGATAAGTGTATCTTGTTGTTATTACTTTTAGTATATCGGACCCGTCGTGTATAAAATGTATATATATATCAAAATAATGTCCCGTTTCTGATTTACCATTCCCCATAAATGTGTAGGTTACTTCTATGGGTAGATGAACATCAAACCAATTAAACATCTCAAGGTCTTCTTGGCTATAAATATGTTGTAAATGTCCACAGGGACAAATCTATTATTTCTCATACTTACGGCCATACCAGAATGTGGCGTACGATGATTTATAATATCTATCGGATTTTATATCATATCAGCATTTATTTCTACATCATTGTTATAACGATTCTTTATTCCCTAACGCAGTTTATCAAGAAGCTGGCGACATCATTGACTAGCCATTATGGTTTCTGTTTCCCCTCGTTGTGATAACTGATAGAGTAGGAAATGTGCATATCTGAGACACATCCCATTTAATGTAATGTTTCAAATTCAATTACGGTTAAAATGCTTCAGTTCAGGAACAGATACGAACTTTGCAAAATCATGATTACCAAATGGCACAAATGTTTTTTCCTCTCTTTCAAACATGTCTGCATTTTAGCGTTTAATATAAAAACACAAGAACAAAAAGATATAAGATATACATTGTAAAATTTCTATCTTTTTTACTTCAATCTGCAGCACTGTACTAACGTTAAACAATGATAATGGGTTTTTTGCATTGATTGATATTTGATGAATATAAATACAAGCGAGGAGAATGCCTTCTCTATAGAATGTCTGTATCGTGTCAATCAACCCGTTTAAACATCGCGATACTTAGGCTCTCAAACCGGTCACAGTTATTAAATTTGTAATCAATCATATAGACCAGCTCAAAGTTAGTTTTAAACTACAGTAGCCATTATCTTGCAGTACATAGGACGATGGTATCAATATTATTCTGTATATAAACGCGCTTTCTATTGATTAGTTTATGTTACAAAAACTATTGTAAACAAAAAGTAAAATAATATACTTTTTGCGAAAATACACAATTCTTTATACGAATACTAATAACATAAAAGGTAAAAATATCAAAATGACTTTATTGCTCTTTTTTTAGAATAGATGCGTATTGGTGATATTTGTAATGTTTCAAATAGCCATTTACATGGTCGGCTTGCCTCGCATTTAGTTCCGCTAGACTAATGGTCCAAGGGACGTAGCTCTTGTTAAACCGTAAAACAATAGGCCGAATATAATCGACGTTATCTCATAGAGCTAGGGCTATACATAACATGTTCCATTCTCGAGAAGATGATAATCTCTTCTATTCATAGTGTTGGTTTTATTAATTTTATACATTTTTTTTTTATATTTTTCATAATTTTTCATAAATTTTACGATGTGATAGTTTGATCAGTTTCTTGTTGTTAAAGAAATAGACATAGGTTCGTCAGTTTAAAATCATGTGTTGATTTTAACAAATACTAATTAAATGGGAAAATAACTACTTTAGATAATATTTTATTCATAAAAACAGGCATTGCGTAAGTAAATTGACATTTTTGTTGATAAGCCAAACAATCACTATTAGGTCAATTACATATATTTGTAAAATTAATTCTGCATTAATTTAAAAATAAACTTCAGTCATATTTACATGGGTATTTTCTAAATATGAAAGATTTTCAGATTATCTGTTATTTGAATAAGTTTCTGTTTAATAGACAGTGATTATGATTTGAAATTGTGATATCGAACCACACTCTAGACCCTCAAAAGAATACAATGTACTTTCCATACATTTCATTCTGAAATGATCAATATCATATTAAAAATGTTCAGTTTGTCCTGGACCCTCAAACGAGTTCTAAGCCCTTTCCATAACCTTTCATTCTTAAACTATCAATATCAACATTCTTTCATATTGAAAATGTTCAATTAGTACGCTTTAAAAGGTCATGTTAAAGGATCCATTTGGTTGCATTCTCTTGTTAATGACCCATATTACAGCATAATGGTTTTGTACAAAATATTATGCAGATTTGGATATCTTAGTTTGAGTATACTTGCTTAATAATCAAGTGAATGTTATTTCATTACAATATATTCGTAGATTCTTTTTATATATACAATTCCTTATACTATTATTATTTATAATCAATAAGTATTAATATCAATAACAAATCACATCTTCTTCAATTAATCACCATATTAAATTTGTTTTTATCTTAACAAATGACTTATATTGAAGGTAAACAAGTCGGAAATTTGAGCAAAACCGTAAGTAACACAGATTTATTTATATAAATATTACATAAATCTTGCAAATGTTTTAAATGCTGAAATACTTAATAAATTTTGTTTTATACAATGTATAATATCCTTGATCAAAATAATTAATTGATGTCTACAATCTGATTTACATATTATTATCTTTTGGAGTTTCAGCTTATACGTGTACAAAATCTTTTATCTTAACAAAAAGTACAATATACATGGAAAAATAATTAAAGTACAAATTAATGCAACTACCATATTAGTAAGTGGTTTTTTAACACAACTTCTGACAGATTTATACGCAGTTGTGATTGACTTCAATATTAAATCCCTCTACTACGTGCCCCATTTGGATATAATTAACACTTATTACAAATAAAACATCTCACTAGTGATATGTTTAACAATTTTGTCGTCGCATTTTTCACTTCAAATACACATTTTTTTTATAAGTAATATATACATATTTTTCTTCTCTTCAAAGATATATATTTTCACTTTCAAGACGTCTAAATCTATAAGCAGTTTTTTTTTGACGAATCCTCCTGAGCATTGCCTGTTATGTTAGTATGTTATACACATCAGTGGATTGTAAGTATCACTCTGGGTATATCAATAACATTGTACCTGCATCTTCAACTGTCGCCTCTTGTATGCCAGGCGGTCGCCGATAACTTTAATCTTTAGCGTATCTCCAAATCGTATTTAGCTCCGACCCTTTGAGTGCGTTTATGCAGTCACTATTCTCCTAATATACAGACGGAAAAAAAAATCATTGTAAATTTGCGTGTTTCACTCTTGAGCTGTTTCTTCAATCTACTGCTCCTTATAACTTGTGCAAATTTAATTACGTTTGCTTTATATCTGCCTAAGAAGACTTTTAAATTTTGCACGTGTATTTATGTGTTTTCTGTAATTATTGATCTTGATGATAAAATACTAACGGGAAGCAATAAACGAAATAACACATTTTGTAATAAATAAATCGTATATTCCCTTTACGAGCGATTGAAAAATCCATGAAAATGTTTTTCTTTGTCCCAGGAAAGATATATTGTCAATTGGTTAATGTTGGCATTGCCCTATGTTTCATACTGCCGCAAATGCAGCGAACTTACAACAGAAGAGGTTTATCATATTTCCTTTAGCTTCCGATGAACGCTCGTTCAAGAAAATATTGATAATTAAAATGTGGAGAACGCACATCGTTTCGATAACGGATTGTGTTGTGTTGTTTATCAATTCGCTAGGGAAATCATCCTCATCGTTACGAGCCCGCACTGATCAATGTTAATTTGATTACGTGTTCAGTGAAATGATTAAACTCCGATAGCTGCCCAATATGTCGGAGCGGTTCCACCTGCCACTGGTGTGGTACAGGGCTGGCGGTGGTTACCAGAAGTCAAGAGCTGGTCCTTTGGGGGAAACGACTGATTAATGGTAGCAGAGTAAGGAGAGAAAGAATGCGCATCGACATTTCGACAAGTGATTATGGTTGCACGGATCTGGCGGTTGACGTACTGGCGAAGCCATTTTGTCATTTTACGGGACACTTCTGCTCCGGTCAGAACGAGGAATTAGACACTTAAGGACAGCATTGTCCTTGCCATGGATGAGAGGAAACCTACGGGGAGAAAGACAAGTCCGATAGTGTGTTTCTAACCATCACCTCGCTCGCTCTGTGGGGCCCGAGTGACTTGTCTCATACAAACACACATTTAGTGCATGTGATGGAAACGACAACCATAAAATCGCGGATAAGTTGATTAGTACCGCGTTACGATTATGAAGCAGTCGTTTTCATTTGCCTATGTCTATGGGAATCCCGTATAGGTAGCAACAAGAGATAGGCGTTAATGAGTTCAAAGTATTTAAAACACATAATGATGATGGGCGGCAATGGCCCAAAATCACTGACTTGTCACGACATTACGAATTTAAGAATTTGAACCAATTAAGTCTCTATTGCGTTTAATTTTTTACCCCTTATTCTCTGGAGCTTGTAGTGAAAATGAATGCTTAACCCGATGGGGTTGGAACATCACGCGACGTCTTCATGCCAATATCTGTAACCATATTCTCTAATTATTTAAATGGATAAACGCTGTACTTTTTGTATTTAACCTATTCTCTGAATTAATGACCCCACAGAGGAATAAATATCCATAATATCATACTCAAAACTGTTGTCGAATGGCACTTATGACAATATTGAAAATAAAACTTGTACTTTTGGTTTTACAGAACGTATCGTTCTAATTCCCAATTTTGTATGTAATGTCGTTAATTGACCCAGAAACATAATAATTTTCTTATAGTGCATCTCAACTTTTTACATCCAGATTATACCGTTCTATAACATGAATAAAACATGACATAATTGTTTTTAATTGACATTATCCCCACCCCATTGCGAGAATAATAATTTTACAATGCTTTTAACTTGATTGTGATGAATTTAAATTCCTGAACATCGTTGTTTTGATTTCAAGAAAAAGAGAGTACCAAGGTGAAAACAAAGCCGTTATTGGACGTCAAAATCGATAAAAGTAGGACTTTATATAAACAAGAGATATTTTTAGAATGAGACTTTTGAAAGTACAATGATAATAAGACCAGGTGCTCGAAAAGTGTAATTTTTAACATTCTTATTGTCGTAAATGGCTCATGTTTCCTGGGGGTATTATTGTCCATATATTCCACGAGAAGAGTCGGTTGTCAATAGAAAAAACTCGCTATTTTCTCTCTGCTGTTATACATAAAGGATTTATTGATAATGGTAATAATGTGATAATTCAAGTCCCCCTAGATATTAACAAAGGCATCAACTACCGCTATCATAATTTAGCGCAATATTAAAAGTGCCAAAAGCACTAACAGAAGGCTACCGCTTAACATATTTACGATTACAGTATTTCAATCTGTAGACATTTTCTATATAATGATCAGGACTAAGAATATTTGAAACAAATATTCAATTGTCGATATGATAACCACTTTTTTCTTGGAATCATGATATATTTTTTAAACGTCTGTCACTACATCAGTGTTTTTATTTTTTAATCCTTTTACTTTTTAACTCTTTCAAACTCAAACTTTTCAATTGTGTGTTCACCTGCGCATTGTGTATCATAAACATTGCATAATCTGCGATAAGACGAAGGAGGCAATTATGTGGAAGAAGAAGAAGATATTCAAGACTTCGCAAAAAACCCTTCTATCCCTCTCTTGTCCCTCTCTAAGCCATCTAGACACCCGTATCGTGCTCCCTCAAAGCCAAGAAGCAGTATCCCTAAGCAAACCCTCATCCCCCTACAAGTGTATCATAGTACCCTTCAAACCAATTTAGATTTATGCGCACTCTTCCAATTTTGTGAAATTGTAATAATCTAGTATTTCAGATACAGATACGTTACAGTCATAATATCATAAAAATTATACAGAACGTGAAGGGAAGGTCGTTCACGTTAAAACGCCATGCTTTTTATATATTTACAAATGTGACGATTAACAGTTCTCTTTATGAAATGGTGAATATATTTGAATCAATCGCACACTTGACCATGAACGTGATGCTCCTTCAATAACAACTTGGGTATTGTTGAGTATGTGCGACACAATTGTTAAATGTGGCCTGTTAAGACATCGTCTAAAATAAGGTTATATTGAGAGAGAAAAAGGCACAGTGAAATACTTAAAGACAAAATCGGAACTCTTAATATTTACATCAAAATACAACAACAGGAACTATGAAGAGGGCACAACAGGAACAAAGACATTATAACCTATATAAATAACGTCTTACAGAGAGTTACTGTAAAATTAAAAAAAAATCGCTGTGTGAAAATCTTATAATTTTTTAATGTTAATAAATTCGTGCGAAAATATCCACACGCTAATATTCATACATTTAATAGACACATAGAATATATAAAATTCAGAACCATTACAAATGAGAGAAAAATATCCTCATCGCGATAAACTCAAGGAGAACCAACGCAACGAAATTCAATGCAAAAGATTTTCACAGGCAAGAATGTACACTTTTCTGTTAAGTATTTTCAGCACCACATGTTGACGTAATAAACGTCATAACGTTTTTATCTGTGACGTAGTAAACACATTTTAAATTGTTTTTGGTAATGACATATCGAGGTTTCTGATTGGACAATGTTGTAAAGTGTATGTGTAAAGTACAGACGAATTAAGTTAAGTTGTTGCGACTCAGATAAGTCGAATACCCCGCTCATCTTTAAGTGATTATTGCCAACTATAACTTTTTGTCGAAAACGCCGCTTGCCTCCCTGTATTTAAATTAAAGTTTCCAAACGATTTTTTGTATATCCAAAAAAGACAAATTCAATGTTGCCATTGGCCTATATGCTAAATATTAAGCAGGGTAAACAACTAACATTTATAGCTCTTTGTATGTCCTGACTTGGGGATAGAACCGATTGCCTTCCCCAACTGGACGAACATTCAGCATTGTAGCCAAAAGTGAGGTATTGCCAAGGACGGCGTTAGGAAACAAAGGGTAGTTAAAATGAAAATAAATACAACAGTCCAAATATTGAAATGAGTGCAGTTGATTTGGTCGATTTGGTGTCCCCGAGTAAAGACCACAAACGCAAATCCCCAATTCTGCAGGGAGCGTCCACATTAGTCGTCTCTCACAATCATGCAGTGGGTAACAGCAGGTATACTCCTTTTTCAATCCTCGACCTGAACGGGTGTAGACAAAAAAGAACCATAGACGTTTAGACATGATGGAACCACAAATAAGCTTCGAAGAGATAGAACCACTCATACATGTATACATGATAGATGCACACATACGTTTAGACACTTAAGCTCCACACATACGTTTAGACACTTAATAGACACACATACACTCGTGTACGGTAAGACAGGGTATGATACACAGACAAACAGAAACACACATAAACAGACAACAAACAGACGTACACTAAAACAGACAGACTACCAACTAACTTAGACAGGAGACAGATTGACGGACGGATAGACAACGTAAATAATACGTAGCCTACACATGAATATATTGATACCAGCGACATTCACAAACAGATATATGTATATATATAGACAGACACACAGAGATATCAGAAACAGGTAGGACACATCGAAGCGTTTTCATTGAGTAGCACATCTTATCAGTGTATACTGTATTCAACTAAGTATTTGATGGCGCTTGATTTGTATAGAGAACCCTTTCATCAATGAAGATAGCATATTCTTAAACGGAAACCGCTTCATGATTTTCTATAGAACCATTCGCCCTGATATCCTTGCTTGCTCAGAAAGTCGTGTGAACGTTAGCAATATATATGTTTACAATCAAAAGAGATGACGAAAAAGATGAAACGTTATGAAAGGTCTTTGAAACACTTGCTTATACAATGTAAGATATTGTATTTTTAAAATAGAAAGACCCAAGTTCCCGTATGGGTATTACTGTTCGACGAAAAAGTCTATATGCTACACATTTTGTTAATGTTAACATTTTTATTTATGTTAAGTTGGGCATGATATAATAATAAACACATTAATAATTAAATTATAACTTTGAAATTATTTTTCTAAAAAGGAAGTATTATGCTAGAGAAACAAACCACTATAGTACACAGTTCAACATAAGCAAAATAAAATCAAAGTGTGTATTAAGTATCCATGTTTACCCGTCCGTTCAACTACCGGTAATTAAGAATGATAATCACGCGCAGGGAATATTACTTGCTACAATACAGAACAACTTTCTACCTCACTAAGTACTTCATCACCCGATCCACACTTAACCACATGTTTAAAGCTTTTTAATTTTGTGGGAAAATATTCTGAATTCTATACTCTGAACCTGTTCCTTCTACTTAGTTTTGACATCTTTGAAGAAATGAGATTTTAAAGTATGAGTTGGATAGCATTGCCTTGTTTCTATTGATCACTCTGCATAACGTGTAATGATTTACTTGCTGGCTAATGATAGTTACGCGTGATATCCATATCTGTCTTCAGACGAAAATTGTAGTAATTCTTTCATCTGTTTACACATATAGCTCAGTATATTTATATCTTTTGTCTAGAATAATACATCTTAATCACAAATAACACACACTTAATTCTGAAAACCCCTCCATCAAAATTAAAACAAGTGGAATATTCGTATATGATATACACTTTGTTCGCTTTCAGAGAGTAATCAATGATTTCTTTCCGTTTGTCTATCGATATTTCGAAACCCTTCTTTTGCAGAAACCTTCTCATTGATGAGATACTATTTATTTGGGCTGAATATCAATACCAACTAGTGTCCTGCTTAAACGTCTGACATGTCTGTCGTCAGCTGTTTGTCTTACTCAGAATTTACAAAAGTTAAATGCTGAAAGATGATAAAAGATTATTCTAAAAGAAATTATAATTAGATAAGAATATAACAAGCACATTAAATATCAGAGGATATTTTCAGACATTGGTTGTATTATTTTAATGCGACAGTGTGCCGTATCAAGGACACTGTTAGCGAGTACATTGTGTGTAAGATTCATGAAGTGACCTACACGACATCGCGAAATAAGAACGTAAATGTTTATTCACATACCACAACTATGGCGCACCTATATGATAGTACACTGCATTAGAATGGAGGTAAACCGCGAAAAAGGAAACACTAAAGTTTGATTTCGAAACAAGTTTGCGAAATTTGCATCACCTAATTTATAGCGCAACTGATTGTCTTTAATGTTTCGTGGCATAATTTCCCTATGTGGGATTCCCTTGTTTTGCATGATTAACTACATATGTATTTGTTTATTACGGGTGCCTCATGCGGTGTAAACGTACGTACCCTTCCGGAACACTTGGTGTTGATTTTGAGTTTGATTGGGAGTGTTCAAGTTGTTATTCCGTAGTTTTCGTGTCTCCTTAGTACTTGTTGTTAATTTTCCTTTTGATTTGGCGTCTCCTTAGTTTCTGTTGTTGTCTCTCCCTTTGTTTTGGCGTCTCCTCAGTTTCTGTTGTTGTATTTCCCTTTGTTTTGGTTCCTCAGTTACTGTTGTTGTCTTTCCCTTTGTTTTGGCGTCTCCTTAGTTCCTATTGTTGTCTTTCCCTTTGTTTTGGCGTCTCCTTAGTTTCTGTTGTTGTCTCTCCCTTTGTTTTGGCGTCTCCTTAGTTCCTATTGTTGTCTTTCCCTTTGTTTTGGTGTCTCCTTAGTTCCTGTTGTTGTCTTTTCCTTTGCTTTGGCGTCTCCTTAGTTCCTGTTGTTATCTTTCCATTTGTTTTGGCGTCTCCTTAGTTCCTATTGTTGTCTTTCCCTTTGTTTTGGTATCTCCTTAGTTTCTGTTGTTGCCTTTCCTTTTGCTTTGGCGTCTCCTTAGTTCCTGTTGTTGTCTTTTCCTTTTGTTTTGGTGTCTCCTTAGTTCCTGTTGTTGTCTTTCCATTTGTTTTGCCGTCTCCTTATTTTTTTTCGTTGTCTCCTTAGTAACTTTTGTCCCGACGTCTCTGTAGCTCCTTTTGTTATATTCCTTTTTTTTGTGTCTCATTTGTTATTGTTGCTGTGTTCCCTTTGTTTTTGTGTCTCCTCAGTTCCTGTTGTTGTCTTTCCCTTTGTTTGATGTCTCATTAGTTCTTGTTGTTGTCCTTTAGTATCAATCAAATGACAGGAATGTGTCCTTCTGTATTGCCGTGTACTGTATAACATTTTGTATTGAATTAGAGTGCGGATTTTTATCCTGGTATATTCATGATATAGTGCTGTTTGTATAGAAATTAAGTTAGGATTCAGTTTTTGGGCAGGTCGGGCATCACAAAAAGAATACATCTGCTGATACCCACTGCTTGCATCATACGAGGCGACTTATGTGGGAATAACCTGTAGATTTTGGAATTTGCTTTTGTGCCCCCTACTTGGGGATACAAAAACGACCAAAATAAATCTGCTGCACCCATTGCAATACTGGGGGTCTTTATATTTCTCTCTTATTCTAACTACCCTTTAATCCCTAGCTCCTTGCTTTGCAATACCTCACTTTTGACTTTAATGTTGAATGCTCGTCAAGGTGTGGAGGTCAATGGGTTCTGTACCCAGGTCAAAACAAAGTCCTTATAATTATAGTTGTTATCCGCTAGATAGCGTTCAGCATCTGGTTCAATGTCAGTATAATGTGACTGGGCTGGTGGGTTCAGCATGGTATTACAGTGAAATAGCACTATTAAATCGTCACCAGATCCGGGCTACACCAACATACACTGCATCCTGCACACATGCAGCCATACACAACACACATATGGAGGTTCGTCCTTAAACGACCTTAGCTGTTGATAGGACGTTAAACTCTATACAACAAATCAAAACATGATTTTATGTATAACCTTTTATGTATAACCAATGTGGTACTGTTTGTACCGAAATTAAGTTAGGATTATTTTTGTGTGTGTATTTTCAATGTGGTACTGTTTGTATCGAAATTTAGCTAGGATTATGTGTTTGTTTATTGCGATTTGGTTTTGTTTGTAACAAAATAAAGCTAGTTTTCTGTCTTTGTGTTTTGCCAATGTGGTTCTGCTTGTAATAAAACAATTCTACTCCATTTGCATGTAAAGCTATATATACATATTGATGATATTATTGGGAAAGGGCTTCGATAAGTTATGGAAGGTTTCACACCTATCCTATTGCAGATCATGGCAATAACATATGTTTAAACTAAGTTATATGGAAAATTATGATTGAAATTTATATCTGCGTTAGTCAGTTTTGGACACGAAGACTGAAGGATCTGTTGCCTCATTGCAGCGCTTTGGACCTTTGTCTTTCCTTTTCTACCTCCATTTCGTTTGCTAAGACTCCCTAGGGACCTCCTACTAGTCTGGTGTCGTATAATGTCACCGGACGGACTACAGTATCATACTGCTATGTAAAGGTTAACACACTACATTGAGATGTCTGTTTAAAGTAGCCCCATTATCTTTAGACGTCAGCTGTATATGACCTTTGATACTGCAATTACGCAAATCCCGAATAACGACTTTGAGACAAAATAATGTAGGTTCACAACTTCCAAATAGGTGCTTCATTTCTTCGTATTTGCTGTGATGATAATAATACAAGGCAGTCGGGGTTCGACTCCCCAATCGGACGTGAAAAGGTATGGGGTTACCTGCCAGAATACGTGGGTTCTCTCCAGGTACTCCAGTGTCCTCCCACAGTAAGACCCCCCGCGCGCTAACATCCGGGCCAACAAGAGTGATTTGTATAAGTTGTAAAAACTTGTTTCATAACTGTTGCAAAATAGATAAATACAAGTTACTAGTTGTGCATGTAGCCAGATATGTAATATGGAAACGTAACATCGATTCATTGATTTTTCATCTGTCTGCCCTATAGTACAGCTAATAAGTCCTGAATGAAAATACCGCCGGATATTAGGAATAGTCATATGGTTCAGTAAACTATTTGCTTTTTTTGGCCTTCTGCATCTACAAACATACTTCATATTTTCGAATATCTAGTGATAATTTAATTATGAATAACGATAAGATACGATGCAGTGTAATCAAAGGAATATCCGAAGGGATAGAGATTTAAAGCTCTTCAGCGATTAACGAAAAAAAATAAAAAGTCATATTCCATTGATGCCGCTGCGTAAATATGCAGTTATACAGTACAAAATCTGTTGAAGTCGATCATTTAATGCAGTTAGCGTAATTCAATAATGGTCCTTTCCCGTGGGATAGCGTTGTCTGTGAAAGTTCACTGTCCTCGTCTGTCGTCTGAGGCACTTAACCATCGTAGATAACACCAACAGAGAAAACTGTTTCCAAAGGAAAGGGCCGTGGTAGCTTTAGTATACTACATGGTATTTTTGTACTACATTTAACCTTTGTAAAAACATTGGCATGTGTTAATCCGAATCTCGTCGCCATATTGGCATAAATGGCGCAATGAAATGAAAGTAGAATATAAAGCGACCTCTACGGCAAGGGGCATAACTTTTGCATCATCTTGCTTTTCCCGCTGGCCAAAAAATGTAAGGTGCCAATTTTCAAGTATAGTCTCCTGGTATCAAGAAAGACGGCACACTATTCTAAAACAGAAGATTTGTTTTGCTGCACTTCCCTAGTCAAGATTTAGAGAGAAAAAATGTAGTTCCCGAACCGGTGTCATCGGGTGCGACTTTGTGGCAGGAGTTATCTCCCACCTTGGCGCATGAAAGATACACGTTTCTCTTATCCTGGACAGGTGTAACCGCACTTTTACCGGTGTTAGATTTCCTTTTCTCTCACCCTTCACAGGTGTGTCTCCTGTTTTAGTTGGGAAAGATTAATAGAATCTTCCCCAACCTTGAGGGTGTGACAGTAAAATTCCTACCCTCGGGGTGATGTTTTTTGGTTGTCTAACCCGAGGCTCTGCCGAGGGTTGGACAACCAAAACATATCACCCCGTGGGTTAGAGATTTCTCTGCTACACCTTCAAGGTAGGGAATGAGTATTTTTCTCCTAGCCTATTATTTCAGCCACAACTCCAACGGCAGTAGTCTGTCATGTTTGTAAACAAAGACATATGTGGGGTATGCATATCGTCATTCACTTTTGATGACGTCACAATTACCGGTGACATATTTTAATGACGCCACAATTGAACACGTGCTAATCGGCACGAGGCTATCTCCCCCTAGGGGGTGACAAGCTATTTTCTCACCCTTCACAGGTGTGTCTCCCGTTTTAGCCGGGAAAGATCAGCTTGTCACCCCCTAAGGGGAGACAGCCTCGTGCCGATTAGCACGTGTTCAATTGTGACGTCATTAAAACGCGTCACCGGTAATTGTGACGTCATCAAAGTGAATGACGATATGCATACCCCACATGCGTTTTTGTTTACACTACTGTCGGTGAAGTTGTGACTAAAATAATAGGATCGGAAAAAAATATTCATCCACTACCTTAAGGGTGTAACAGAGAAATATCTAACCCTCGGGGTGATTTTTGGTTGGCTCATCACCCCTCGGATTGGATAGTTCTCTGTCACACCCTCAGGGTAGGGGAAGATGATATCAAACAATATTGCGCACAAAGCTTGGCGCGGTACACGTGTAGTTACAATTTTGATTGGTTGAAGTTGCTCGGCGATGCAATTACAGCACAATGATTTGTGTTGTGCAAAATTCTTTTGTTTCTACCAAAAAATGAATAAATATTCATAAACCATTGAACAAAAAAGTGTTGTTTGTCTATATAAATTTAAATATAAGGAATAATCAGGGTAATTTTATGGTCATATAGTATGTACCGAAAAACAAACTTTGCGGATTTGTGCAAAGTTCCCAAAGTTGTTTCGGTTGAAACCAAATAACTCCAATAGTTATTCTGGTGTATACAAGCTTACCATAGATCATGACAGGTTCCCATGACGCAGACAGCAAAACATGTGGGCAGGGCAATATATATGTATGTAGACGGTTATCAAACAATGACCTGCACTAAACACTGTACAGGATCATTTATTGATCACGTGATATCGGATCATTAAAGCTTCAAAATTCATACAAGACCGATAAAAAAAACAAGGTTTTGCATGTGGGGAATTTTGCAGGTATGACAACAACATCAGATCACTAGCGGTTAAGACATGACCCAGTTATAACAAACCGGTACAGCCAGCATAAATATACATGGGGCACCAATAGTGACCACGATCGAATAACTTCCATATTGCCCGTCCATCTAACATCGGTTAGACATATTGACTATCAAGACCGCCCTCGGTCAAGACAACCAATGTAAAAACTTGCAAAATACCTCAAGCGGTTATGACAAATGTTCCATTTGGGAAATGCAATGAATAACAATGTTAAATTTCTAATCTGTACAATATATAGCCAAGCCAGCAAATTTTAAATGATAATTACAATAACCTTAGAATCCGTTAATATCCGTGGTCAAAATATAAACACAAGCCGTGTCAAACGTGATCGTTATAACCGATATCGCACTACACGTGATCGGTATAACCGGTATCACATTACACGTGATCGCTATAACCGGTATAACACTACACGTGGTCGCTATAACCGGTATAACACTACACGTGATCGATATAACCGGTATCACACTACACGTGATCGGTATAACCGGTATTACACTACACGTGATCGCTATAACCGGTATCACACTACACGTGATCGGTATAACCGGTATAACACTACACGTGATCGCTTTAACCGGTATCACACTACACGTGATCGGTATAACCCGTATAACACTACACGTGATCGCTTTGACCGGTATCACACTACACGTTATCGCTATAACCGGTAGCACACTACACGTGATCGGTATAACCGGTATAACACTACACGTGATCGCTATAACCGGTATAACACTACACGTGATCGGTATAACCGGTATAACATTACACGTGATCGTTATTGCCGGTATAACACTACACGTGATCGTAATAGCCGGTATAACACTACACGTGATCGCTATAACCGGTTAATCACCATCAACAGAATCAAAACAAAACCATAATCTCTTCCATCAACCAAATTACAAAAATACAATAATTTCAACCATCAACCGACCTACAACAATACCGCAATCTCCACCATCCACTGAATAACAACAAAACCACAATCTCCAGCATCAACTAAATTACAACAATACCACAATCTCTACCATCAACCGAAATACAACAATACCACAATCTCTACCATCAATTTAATGACAACAATACCACAATCTCCATCATAAACTGAATTACAACAATACCACAATCTCCATCATAAACTAAATTACAACAATACCACAATATCTACCATCAACCGAATTACAACAATACCACAATCTCTACCATAAACTGAATTACAACAATACCACAATCTCTACCATAAATTGAATTACAACAATACCACAATCTCCATCATAAACTAAATTACAACAATACCACAATCTCTACCATTAAACGAATCACAACAATACCACAATCTCTACCATTAAACGAATCACAACAATACCACAATCTCCAGCATCAATTGAATGACAACAATACCACAATCTCCAGCATCAATTGAATGACAACAAAACCACAATCTCTAGTATCAACCGAAATACAACAATACCACAATCTCCACCGGCAACCGAATAACAACAATACCACAATATCTACCATAAATTGAATGACAACAATACCACAATATCTACCATAAATTGAATGACAACAATACCACAATATCTACCATCAACTGAATTAAAACAATACCACAATTTCCACCATCAACTGAATTAAAACAATACCAGAATCTCCAAAAAATGATTACACTGTATTTGTTTTCCAGGTTAAGTTTTGGGTCACCATGCAATACCCTTCTTCCATGATAAATTGTTGGCACAGTGTTAAGGGAATTGAAGAAAATGACCCAGCTATACAAGCCGAGGTACAGGTTAATGTGATGACGTCACATAACGAGGTGTACAAGCTATACGATACCGACTTCAGGGAGACCAGGGGAGGTAACTTTTATGTTAACCTTAAGTAATAAAATGATCTTTAAAATTCATGAAAACAAATGTGAAAGTGGATGGAATTAATTGAACTAGATAATTGTATATGTTGAATTTCGAAATTTGAAAGAAAGCAAATGGAGGTCGAGCACTTTTGCATTAATCTTTAGTATTGTATGTAAAATTTATTTATCGTCAGGCATGTGAACTAATTATTCTGTTAAATTTCGATCGATCATGCCTGTCAAATCTATAACTAATAATCTACTCAGTTATAGTTCACTAAAAAGTACATAATTATATATCGTTGTTACATGTAATTTTCAAATACCCTGATCGGGATATTCCAAGCCGAACAAAGCCAACAGGATCGGAAACGTAATTGAAGATAATTTTTCTCAACCATACTGTGTCCCCTTCTAACTACAGGCACACAGTGTTAACAGGGAGCCTGAAGTTGGTTCCTAGTTCCTAGTTCCTAGTTCCGTTTAAGATAAACGGAACTAGGAACCAGACCATAGTTCCGTTTAAGATAAACGGAACTGGGAACCAGACCCTAGTTCCGTTTAACATAAAAGGAACTGGGAAACAAACCCTAGTTCCGTTTAACATAAACGGAACTAGGAACCAGACCCTAGTTCCGTTTAACATAAACGGAACTGGAAACCAGACACTAGTTCCGTTTAAAATTGAAATAACACTATCAATCGAACTTCGACCAAACTACTTGGTCTGTTTCAGAAAAACATCATAGCCAGCCTCTTATAATCGACTGGGAACTCAAATCTTCATCCATTACAGGAATCGAACCCACAACCTTTCACACGAAAATTAAGA
>JAUMHH010150572.1:0-19504 GCA_032359455.1 Chlamys rubida | reverse complement strand
ATAACACAGCAACACAATATACCACAGCGTCAACACACAAGGTCAAAATATAACACAGCAACACAATATACCACAGCGTCAACACACAAGGATACATAAACCACAGCAACACAATATACAACAGCGTCAGCACATGAGGTTAAAATATACCACAGCATCAACACACAAGGATACAATATACCACAGCAACACAATATACCACAACGTCAACACACAAGGATACAATATACCACAGCAACACAATATACCACAGCACCAACACATTTCAACAGACAATAACAGGAACAGGGGCGACATCAAAGGAAAGCGAGAGACATCGATGATATGCATCGATAACATACATGTACATGCCATAACGGCGAAGAAAATTGATTGACAGGTGTCATCCGCTTACATCATGTATAACAGAAAAGTCTGGATGTCGCTAATGTGCTACTGAAAACCGGATGTGGTACACGTTTCTTGAATTACATATGGTGCAACCTAAGGTCTTTATAAGGTAAGAAAATTGTGGACACAGTTATAATTCGCATCCAAATCTATCATATTGTTTTGCTTGCCGTCGATTACCGAAAGATATTAGGTAACATGTGATATTTTTTGCATTCGATCTGTCTACAACATATTTTGTGAAAAATCTAGTCGTAAACACTTCACTATTGAATGTCTTGATGAAGATGGTAAAACTATTCTTGTGTCGTTTCCCAAGAAAACTATTTGCCGGCTCTGTAACGGCCAGTAAAAGAAAATCTCGTCTCTTTTCTTTTCTTTTCTGTCAACCTTTCTGTAAGATCTTTTCCATCTTCTCTTTGATCATGTGTCAAATCGTATCTTATCTTGACTTTAAGAGAACCCAGCTATAAAGCCCTTTGATATTCTTGAGGATTTTATTTTCTTGTTTCCTAATGATCTAAGAGTGATAAGTATAGGTCTGTTTAACCTTTTTTTCGTTTCGATTAGTAGTACACTGGTTTACGACTTGACAGAGAGCAGGTGGAGAACACTGTCTGATCCTGTCGCTTTCTTGACAAATCTCAATCCCCTGGTACGACAGAAGACCTGTGCACGGATTACTGCTTGTTCCCGTGTTCCATTAAATTTAAAGTGCAATCATTGATTTTCAAGGCATGTTTCATTTACCAGATCCACAAAACAATCCTGAAGCCACCGCAAGTCTTTTGTTTATCCCATTACACTATAGAACGTGTATGCATAGACACACAAGAACCTGGTAATTTGTTACAGCTATATTTGGACCTAAACTAAGTTGTTCAGAGTAATATAACACGTTTTAGGGGTAAAGGTCTACCTTCATCTACTTCGGTTGATTTTCTAAAACGTGTAAAATTACTTAAAAATTATCAGGTCCCTGTACACCGACGTGTACAACAGCCTCGTGTTGGTATATTGTCTACAGTAAATAGCTGCACTAGAACGGGGTCTGTTGTATTCTTGAAATCACAAAAAGCTTACATATTTTAAGAAAAGCATAATTTAAACTGCTATTGAAAAGATTTTATGGACAAAATAAAGTTTGTTTTACCCTCAGCAAAGACTGTTGCTCCCGGCTTCCTCTTGTGTTCACCTTAACAATGGTTCAAAGCTTCCGGTTCTACAAAACTCGTGATGACCTCAAACGAGGTCAGTAACTGTTCATTGTTCTAAAACCACATATGCCTTATATTGTCTTGTTCAATACATATCTATATAGATTTATGTGTGTGTGTGTGTGACGGGGTGTGTGTGTGTGTGTGTTAAAAGGACGCCAAACAAAATAAAATAAACCAATCAATATTTGAACGTTAAACAATTGTAAAGATATAAATATGTTAGAATCGATTGTGTGTATTCACTTTGAAAACACTATAGCTTTATGCTAATTATCTAATCATATTTATATTGTATAATGGATTTCAAGTAAACACCATTTAACCTGTTTCAAAGTTTAGAATGTGCCAGTTAAATAAAAATATCATCAAACCAACACAGCAACAAAGCCATTGTAGTGACACGTTTAATGTATTAGAGCGTGATGTGAAGTTTACGACACTTTTGGTTAAATTTCAGGACCGCAATGTGACAAGGAAGTTTAAAGTAATGCCATTCATCAACTGGATGAAAGAAATCGGCGGTGTCAAGCCATAGACACCGCGAACTGTGTTCTGTTCGGAATCGATTCTGCCATAGACTCGTATTGTAGCGTTGTTGTGTACGGTGCTTCGTCAGAGTGGCAGGGAACTTTGTGATACAGCTATGTCAGAACTTATCTGACGAACGGAACGAAATCATTACAAAGTTCACGGAGACAGGTATCGGAGTGTTTACATATTAGTGATAATGTCAAAAGGAGGGTTTTCATTGCACAGCTTATAAATGGAAAAATCGTTACGAACGATTATTTACAAAGATATTTTCTAGGGGTTGTTGGACATTGTTTTGTGTTAAAAAACACGTTAATGACAGTGCTTGTGTATATTTCACAACCTCATATTTCACAGAGATATTAAATAGGATAAGTTATTCCACTTATCCGGATCTATAGACCGACAATTCTAGAGAGAGCTGAGTATATCGACCGTTTATGGATTATTTGGCCCTGTACCGGACATATGTCGTAAAGGATGTCGTAATCGCCGACTAGTGCTATTAATCCAATTTTGCGACATACGAGGAAAGCAATTTCCGGCTATTTTCTCCATTATTGTTGAAGTTTACAAAGTGATTTCCTTGCTCTGAGAATTCACTTCCGGTTATTTTCGTATTTTTTCCTCCATGACTTCGTGCCGTGTTGTTCAGGACAGGACTCTCAACGTCCCGTATTTTCACAAAAGTTTACTTTATATGTGTTTTGTTCTCATGAACAGATAAATTCCATGGATATAAGGAATACATTTTCAAACAGAATATGCGGAAATTGCCATTCGAAATCACTACATAAAACATTAATAATGTAATAAGTAGTCAAGATGAAATTACTGTCAACGTAGTTTTCAAAACCGGAATATTAATACTGTGGACTATTTCCCTCAATGAAGAGAAAACGAAAGTAATTACGAAGGGACGTTAAAACGTTTTTACTATTGAAATTACAAATATGGTGGTTTTGTCAGTGTAAAGTGTTAATTCATACGGATTTATCTTACTGACACAGCGGACGAAAGGACGGACATTTATCATGATTCTATCCACTGTTGTAATACTGCTGGGGTTCCTGGCTGGTAAGTAGCAAACTGTCTAAAATCGCAAGTATCTAGTGTGTATGTGTGTAAGGGTAACACGCCTTTAATGGTACATGTACATACTTATATACATTGTTAATGGTACACCCAGGTTAGGGCGGTGCGAACTGAAATGTTCTCCCTCAATTGAAAATACCCCCATAGTTGATATTACTAATATTTACTAGGTAGTACATAATGATGTTTCCTTCCTTTATTTTAACTACCCCACTGATGTTTCCTTCCTTTATTTTAACTACCCCACTGATGTTTCCTTCCTTTATTTTAACTACACCACTGATGTTTCCTTCCTCTATTGTAACTACCCCTTATCTATGTTATTTAGATGTCCTGTTGACGGTACGTATACCATACCTAGGTTAGGACTTTTCTGTAGTTGTTAATACAATGTAGATGTTCTGTTAATGTTTCTAATGCTATTTCGGTAGCACGGTACGTATGGAACAGAGGTCATTATTTGCGATGCCTTCGCTAGGAGTCGAACCCATGGGACCTCTGGTTTACTAGTCTTACGCTCTACCGAACGAGCTGTTCGAGAGGAAGCAGCTACCATTTTAACCAGGCCGACACTAATGTTTTATCCCTCTATTATAAATATTCCATACCTATGTTACTGTTATTGTAACGTCATACCATACCAAGGTCAGGATGGTGCGTACAGAGGTTTTCTCCCTCTGTTGTAAATACCTTGACCTATAGGTCTGTGCTGTCTTCATATATATAGCGAATGTCTTGTTATTAACTCAAACATAAGCTGTGATAATTGACGTCAGTCTGCAACTGTTTAATGTGTTTGATTATTCCGTATTTTATTCAAAAGAATAATGCAAAGTTATATAGTTTAGTAAACTATTGTAGCTGATGGCGAACCCACCTTTACCTTAACCCAGATCACATAAAAACTCTGACCGGATGCTGAGACGATCCCACAGAAATACGCTCGCGATCGGAAGTTATCAGAAATGCTAATTGTATCGACAACTTTCAGTCGATGACGTCAAGTTGAAACTTCAATTATCACAACAGGAAATGTTTAAGAATAAGAATTCTAACTTTTATGACAATCGAATAAGAAATGACGTCTGCGAAGCGATGACGACAAAGAAAATATTTATGGTCATGTTGACCTTGTTTTGACCCCGGAAGTTTAAGGTCAAGACAGAAACTCTTACAAGATATGATGTCTGTGAATTTACATTTGAATTTCGACGGCAATCAGATAGTAATATGAATCTGTAGAGCAGTGACACAAACATTCTTTTTATAATAACGATGACGTTGTTTTGAATACTAGAAGGTGGACCATGGGAGAGGGCTTAATTAGTTGACTGTTTGATTTCAATAAAATATGTTTGAATGAAGGTAGAAACCATAAATTCTAACAAGATGTGCTGATCATGAATACACACACGCGTTTATGAAGTTTCATGAAAATCGGAGAGTAAGTGCATGAAGTCAAAAGCAAATAAAATAATGTATTAATCTATGATGTCAGAACGCTGTATGTCCTTACACCTTAGTGGTCAGTGTACCATAGTACACACACCATAGAGTGTACGTCATGTGGTGGTGGGTGTGCTGATCGTCTGTTTTACACATTTTATAATGTGTCATCGTGTAAACTCACAACGTTGCAGTTCGTTAGGTATCACGTACTTATCTACTAACAACACTTCAGTGATTGACACGTGCAAGTATTTTGTTCCCAACCTAATCCTGTGCAATTACGTAGTGATCGCGTAATGCTGCACCAATTGACAACAGTCACTCGGAACACTTTGGCTAAGTCATTACTCCAATCAGCCGAGTATGTTCCGAATGAACAATTTTTACCCATCCAATCATCGTTTGTTCTGAATGAACGATGGAGTTTGGATACCGATTTTTTAATTCATTTTGAATGTATCCACAGTTACGACACTCGGATACGTATCCCCACCCCCGGGACCCTGTGTCGATGGCAATGGATATTGATACTGTGTCTGCGATGCGATTTGTGCAAACTATCAGTTTAAAATATCACATTCCGGTGTGTTACACGTCATCCTGCAGTGACAAACCAAGATAGGATACCCGGACATTTATCTGATGTTCCATTCTTTATAAGATCGATACATTACTTATCGTATTCTGTCTTGATACCACTTAAACTGTCCTCCACTTTGGTATTATTCATTTTTGAGATAGTTCATGACGGTAGATAACTCGCCCTTGAAACCCCTTGGGTGACGCTCTCTTACGTTCTGTGTAGTGATCGTAAATGAGGTAACATTACTATTGTAGCCCTGGAATTTGAGGAGTAGATAACGAAACATAAGGTCAAATTGAAGTTTAACAAGGCACGACCTATTCAATAAAGGACAACTGTGAGGATTTGCTTTTTTTCTTAATTTAAAGTATTTGATTCTTGTTGTATGTTTGGAAAAGAACCACAATTTCTCTCAGATTAAACAACAGGTGCTTTCCTTTCCCTACTTATGGTGGAATTATTCATGGCGAGGAAACGTGAGCCCCTCCCCCGCCTCACCCACCCACCCACATCTTCCAAATTCTGCCTACAGAATACAACCGATGTCCCCTTCCCACCCTGAAGAAAAACACTGCTACAGATCCTAATTGTTTGAGAACCGAAAGTGGAAATGGAACATTGTTGTTCTTATGCATCAAGTTGAAAACAATAAAATACTTTGAGTCAAAGAATTTCTCCGAGCATTTTATTGTCGTCAATATCTTAAAATCTTTCAGAAAAGTCATGCACAGCAGCCAAAGTGCTCTTGCCAGCGTAATTTCGTAAAGCGTCCCCAAGGAGTCTTAGAATGATTTCTAATATCATATGTTATAGAGCCTGCTATGAAATGTCCTGATTGACCGAGCGGTTTCTATAAAACAATTATCAGGATCGTAAAAGCTAAGTTCTCTGAACTATAGTCCTCACGAATGCACCGACTCATCTAGTTAAGTCCACTTTCACTAGAAATTACATAGGAAAATACATTCCATCTTGCTGTCATTTTCGATAATGGAGTCTGTGGTGGCTGCAAAAGAAACGTCGCTAAAATATTTAAGAGTCGATTACAACGCCACGTGATTCGGTATATGGAGCTATTTTGATGCAGTCCTAATGTTAAAATGTTAAAAGCAATGGGAAAAAAATGAGAACATAAAAAAGTAATAAGATGGTTGCAAAAAAAATACCCAGTATCTGTGAACTTGAAGAACCCTATTCCGTCTTTGCTACTTGAAGAGTTATTTGCTCTTGTCAGCAGGTATTGATTGTTACGTCATTTGTTTGTGAGTGTAACGTCATCAATATTTGAGAAAACGACGTAATTTTCTCACACAAACCAATGACGTAACAATCAATACCTGCTCACAAGAGAAGATAACTCTGCAATACGCAAAGACGGAATTACGGTTTATAGTGTCGCTGTTTTGAGCGAGTTTCGAGTATCTTTGTTCTGGTTACCGATATGGACCTATCAGTACGTTTTTGGATTTTATTTCGGGTTACTTACGTTCCGCTTCTGCTTTAAGCGAGTGTTTAGATAAACATAATACAAGGTAGATTACCCTTAATTATATTAGAAGGAAAATGCAACTTAGTTATGAAATAATATGATATTTTAGCAGCAACATTATTTTTTCTACAATTTCGATTTTTTTTCTCAGAAATCTGAAAACAAATGTCGTGGTTATTGGAAAGGAATCCTGCAACATGACTCCCCCCTCCAGAAATGCCGCCTTAAATTATGATCCATAATTTATCTGCAAAATATAGCATTACGCCACTATATGGTTATTACAGCTTCAAACGTTTTAAAATAATATTGTTTTTTTGCAAATATCAACAAAAAGATAAAAAAACTTTAAATAAGGAATCTTTTATCATCTCAACAGAATTTAAAGTAATTACGACATTTTATTCAATCTTTCTGTGCTTACATAAAATATACCGTAACAAAACTAAATCAAGTTCACAACTAGCAATGTAGTAACTCGCCGGGAACCTTTTAAGTCCGGACACTTCTCTATATACTGGAAACTCTTCATTCCGGACACTTCAGTTTCCGTGAACAGTGAAAACTCTTCATTCCGGACAATTCAGTTTCTGTGGACAGTAGAATATCTTTACTTCAGACACTTCAGTTTCTGTGTACAGTAGAATTCCGTCTTTGCGTATTGCAGAGTTATCTTCTCTTGTGAGCAGGTATTGATTGTTACGTCAATGGTTTGTGTGAGAAAATTACGTCGTTTTCTCAAAAATTGATGACGTTACTCTCACAAACAAATGACGTAACAATCAATACCTGCTATCAGGGGCAGATAACTCTGCGATATGAAAAGACGGAATATCTTCATTCCGGACACTTCAGTTTCTGTGAACATTAGAAACTTTTCATTCCGGACACTTCAGTTTGTGTAAACAGTAGAAACTCTTCATTCCGGACACTTCAGTTTGTGTAAACAGTAGAAACTCTTCATTCCGGACACTTCAGTTTTTGTAAACAGTAGAAACTCTTCATTCCGGATATAGATATATACATATACATTATAAATATCCCCGATCTCCATCTGATTAGCAATTAGATAGTTTACATAAATTACTAAGTTTTTTCCGTATAGATATTTTCAAAGAAATTGAAGTTGAAAACTTGTCTTGTTGTATAACTGAACATATAAAGCTCAATGTGCACGTGGCCGAATATATATCTCCAGATATTGTGTCTGGAAAGCAAACCTCTTGAGGCTAGTGTCCCGTTATATACTGTCTTCTAAATAATCTACTTACTGGGAACGCGGTAAATGTGTTAAACGAAACATATTTTCTTATTATTATATCAGAGAAAGACTTCAAAGAATTTAAAAATGAAATTACCATTCTTTTATTTATATTTATTGCATACGGTTTATAAATAATCTTCTGTATTATCGGTTCATGGGCTTAATCTATTTTAATGTCAGCAGTAATATTATATTAGTTTAAACTCTAGCGTCGTAACAGCCCTGCAGGCAAAAAATAAATTAATAGAAATGTACAAAACAAAATAACGCAGACAGATGTATTTTAAGAAAAAATATTATAAAGTCTATTTTCTGCAGGGGGAAATGTGTATTAGTTTACGTAGAGGCCTGTGCTATTGTAAAGTAGTTAAGTTGATTTATTTTCCTAAGGAATATTGTCAGCAGAAGTGCGTCACTTGCTCAATTTCAAAACAGGATTTGCTGAACACGCAATATATTTTATTTTAATCAGATAATGTTATTTTATTTTTGTTTTGATGTAATTTTCACTATTTGTTTGTAAGCAGTTTTCTTCTAATAAATAAATGAGCTGGGTAAAGAATACTTTGAATTATCGATAATGTTTTGTTCTGCAAAATCTGTTTGCAATTTCATGGGTTTTCGGGATTTAATGACTTTTAATGATAATTAAACTTTCTTTTTTCTTTAGAATTCATGTCTGTAAGAAAAAGGATATTCACCGTAAAATTTTAGGAACATAATGCAAAGTTTAGGATTACTCTTTTAACGATAGTGTTCGGGGAATCAGAATGCAAGTCAGGCGTTCAAAAAAACATGTAAGCTTTATTTTTAGTCACACTTGAGAAATTGAAGCAATGTTCAATTTTGTGACGTAATCGAATTACGCGTTAGTTTATATAAGTAATGGGTTTCTTACGGTAATCGTGGGCAATTTACATTTAATTCTCTTACAGAAAGAGAAATGTGTCTATTACGTAAATAGCTCTATAGCATTAGACGTAGAAATAAATCGAAGAAAGTTACCCCTTTGTGGTATCTGTTATCTCAGATACCCAGCGCGTCTGAGATTGGGAGGAATAAATACAATATTAGACTCCTAGTAAGTATCTATCTCTAAGTGCTAATTTTCAGACGTTCGAAATTTACCGATCGAAAGATGCTGCGTTTGGTTCATTGTTACCAGCATCTTAAGATACATGCCCATACGTCTTTTAACCTTACATCATTTCCCCTTTTAAATCTACGTATATCTTACATGTAATTTACATTCTTTTAAATATTCATGACTCCGATTGACTACAAACTTTGGTTAAATTTACATCCTACTGGAGCTTTATACAATGTTCCTCTTATAAATATTTATCTCACTTTTGGCTCTGTTCCTCCCCGTGGCTCTCTGTAGATATCACGTTTCCTATCCACCTAAAACTTACTTTTGACATAATGTTATTAGGACATTTGATTAACGTCACAAGTAAGATTTTTTGGCCAATTACAATTTAACTCATCATAGTTCAAAATTTCAAAAATGGAGACTTCTGTTAGTAAAAATCGACAGAATCATATAACATGCAATTTCCCTAAATTCTGAACGTTATGCAGGGAATAACAACTACCATTTTAAGGACTTTGGTATGTCCCGGGCTGGGGACAACCCATTGCCTACTCAACTTGGGCAAACGCTCAACACTAAAACAAACAGTGAGGTATTGCCAAGCAAGGCGCTATGGAACAAATGTAAAAGGAGGTAAAGTATCGCCTGCATGGTTCTAGTGCAACCTGGTTAACATGTCACCTGGTTACAGTGTTACCTGGTTGCCATATCACCTGGTCACAGTGTTACCTG
Source organism: Chlamys rubida (assembly GCA_032359455.1). Taxonomy (NCBI): domain Eukaryota; kingdom Metazoa; phylum Mollusca; class Bivalvia; order Pectinida; family Pectinidae; genus Chlamys; species Chlamys rubida. The sequence goes on along the minus strand of JAUMHH010150572.1, from coordinate 9,655 downwards.
GTTGCGATGTCATCTGGTCACAGTGTTACCTGGTTACCATGTCACCTGGTTATAGTGTTACCTGTTTACAGGGTTACCTGGTTACAGTGTTACCTAGTTACAGTGTTACCTGGTTAACATGACACCTGGTTACAGTGTTACCTGGTTGCCATGTCACCTGGTCACAGTGTTACCTGGTTACAGTGTTACCTGGTTGCCATGTCACCTGGTGAGAGTGTTACCTGGTTGCCATGTCACCCAGTCACAGTGTTACCTAGTTAACATGTCACCTGGTTACAGTGTTACCTGGTTAACATGTCACCTGGTTACAGTGTTACCTGGTTACCATGTTACCTGGTTACAGTGTTACCTGGTTACCACGTTACCTGGTTACCATGTCACCTGGTTACAGTGTTACCTGGTTAAAGTGTTACCTGGTTACAGTGTTACCTGGTTATAGTGTTACCTGGTTACAGTGTTACCTGGTTATAGTGTTACCTGGTTACAGTGTTATCCGGTTACCATGTCACCTGGTTATAGTGTTACCTGGTTACAGTGTTACCTGGTTATAGTGTTACCTGGTTACAGTGTTACCTGTTTACCATGTCACCTGTTTATAGTGTTACCTGGTTATTATGTCACCTGGTTAAAGAGTTACCTGTTTACCATGTCACCTGGTTATAGTGTCACCTGGTTACAGTGTTACCTGGTTACCATGTCATATTGTTACAGTGTTGCCTCGTTACACTGTCACCTGGTTGCAGTGTCGCCTCGTTAAAGTGTCACCTGGTTACAGTGTTACATGTACCTGGTTACCGTTACACCTGTATACATGTACATAAACGGATATAACATAAGTTTTCGTATTATCAGCCGTTGGAAGCCATAGGTGTGATTCTTACACAATTGAATAGTGCAACATTCGATGCAAATAAATGTAAATTATTCAGACTATGCTGCATTTAAGTGACACTTCAAAGAAAGAGTACATAAAAAGTGTTAGTCCAATTCACGGGATAGTCATGTTAATGTTCTTTTTACACGCTGGAATATATTTTGTTTTATTTGTTTTATATTTGTCCCACTGTCAGGAAATTGAAATTTCGAAAATTCAATACAGATAAACATTTTCTTTGAGCTAAAATACCAATCTTTTCTATTAAATAAGAACAGCCAAACGGCCGACGAATACATTTTAAAGTGAACAAAATGTTATATACAGGCGTCTGCTTTCTAGAAAAGAACGGAAATGGAAATGACATAATTTGCTTAGAAGTATAACCTCTTTTAAAAAAAAATCTTAATACAATTTGATGTACGAGTAATCAGATTACACCCCAATATTTCAATTGAATTCTGACAAGACTTATAATTTGTAAAGGTCTACATTATTAAAGGTACATTAGGAAATATAAATTATGGATACTTACTTTAAAAAGAGAAAAAGCAAAAGGGTACAAAATAATATACAGCATTTCTCCGTGAAATGATTGTTTCGTTGATGTATGCTTCGCTTTGTTGTAAGTTGCACATTGAAATTGACACCTTACGGAGTTCTGTGTCCGATTTCCGCACGGAGCAGGTGGTACCAGCCTACCGACCAATTTACCGACAGACATAAATATAACTCGATAGCTTCATTGCTAGTCACAAAGTGCAAGCTACATGTATCCCTGGAAGCAGTTCTTTGGTATTCTAGGGGGAAAGTCGTCAGTCTGCCGGCAAAATGACCTAAACGTACTTTGAAATGGAAACTTCCGGTATATGTAAATTGGGAACAGAAAAGCATGGGTGTTATTAAATGTAACTGAAAACCTGATTCCAATTATTCGTTAACTAGATGGTATTTAGTAAGTTATTTCGAAAGGGGTGGAGCGGAGCCTTTTAGGTTTAGACATCATCCTTATATACAAAAACGTTCATCATGGTGAAGATAGCTTTTTTATAAATTTTTGATCGAGAAAATCCAAATGGCTGCAAGTTTCAAGCAAAAAGAGTAGTGACGTCTTACTCGTAACTTTTAATATATATCAACATTCTCATAAACAATTTGTCACATATGATAAGATTTTTTTTTGTGCGTGCGTGTGGGGAGGGGGTGTTGCAACTCGCAAAAAATGTGAATAGTGAAACAATCATTTTACTTAATTGATCAAATGTTCTCAAATTTTACCCACCACAAACTGACAAATGTATGAAGCTGTTGAAGGGACACAAGAAAACAAACAACAACAAAATAATTGACAGCAATCCCATAACTGTATATTTTGGCTTGTTGAGTACTGAATTCCAGATCATAATACTAAAACGGCCCGACCGCTGTTATCGACAAACCCGACCAACTCCTACGCGAAAACATAAAAGGGAGATAAACACCATGTCTGTCTCGTTTTGATGTCTTTGGGGGTCGATATATCTGTGGTCTATTTTCGAAAGACATGTTATATATTATTCATCCAGATCTCACCGTCTCCTGTTGGGTCATTTTAAAATCTACACAATATGATTATGGCGTGGAGAAAACGTTTCCGGAGTCGCTGGTGTCGTAACGTTGTACGGGTCCCTCATTAGTGTGTACCGGTTTCTCGACAAGTTGAATTCAAAACTACTTTGCTCGTTGTAATTGCTTTCCCTGGCGATTTCGGTGACTCGACCTAGCCGTCTTTATGTAACTATCTGGGATCAGTCTGGCACCTTGGTTGTATGACTGGGTAGTTATATGGGACAAAAAGGTCGCCAATCAAAGGACGTGATTATTCATCAATAGTTCATTCATGTTTGTACATTGTACGTGTATGTAACAGCAGTGCTTTTGGTCTCCTATAAGGTTGTATTTATACCGGAAGTTGATGACTTTTGACATTATGTGCTAGATTTATCTGTTTTCTGTGTCACCTTCGATTTTAAAAATAGCCATACAGTAAAAACGGAGACAAACCGTTAGTAATCGGACACTTCATTGTTGCTAATTATAAATAACCTTTTTGTTTCCCTCTAGAGTATCGGCTGTATTAAATTGATAAACATGAGATGTTCCGAATTAAAACAGTTGCCTTGAAGCGTAACCTATAAATTATATGCAGCTGGGGACAAACTTGTCGGTAAACGAGTTGGAAATTTGACGCCCGCGTAATTGAATTTAAAGGGCACCATAATGAAACATATAAGCATTGTCAGTATTCTTTTTTATTTTGCCAATAAAGTACAAAGCACAGTCAGTTTGATTGTCAAAATAAACTGAGTTGAAGGCAAAGATCAATGCCCGAGTGTGAATTGTCTGTATATTTCTAAAGATGGGTTCTTCTATTTGGGATTATTGGTTTTTTGGTACTCTTAAAAAGTCCCTTTCTGATGAGCAACAGTTAATAACCTAACCAGTGGTTCAGTTTGGTTTGGTGTAGAAGCGATATGTTGGTGTATTTGTCTAATTGCGATAGCGCGGATCTGATGCCGACTTTTGAGTGCTACCCCAATACAATATCATGCAGCAGGCACACCCTACCCAGTACTCATCCGGTCACATTATACTGACAACAGTTTAACCAGTCGTTACACAGATAGGTCCATTTACAAATCCAACGGTTCTTAGATTTCACGTTGCTAGGACTTGTAAAGTTAATATTTATACATTCACAACAATATATTTTTATTTCAGCGAAAGAGCCGTTTAAAATCACCTTAAAGCTATACTTTGTGGGCTCAAATTATGTCTGATATTTCTGGAAAATTCATAATTTCACTGATAGTAGAAAAAATACAGTGATGTATTACATCTTTTAAGAAGGAGGAGGAGGAGAATGAGGAGGAGGAGGAGGAAAACATTGGAAAGTTTTCTCTTAATGGATCGTGTTATTCCTTTTCTACGCTTGTAGAATGAGTCCGTTTAAAATCACCTTAAAGCTGCATATTGTCCTCTTCGTGCTCCTTGTCCTCCTCGTCCTCCTCGTCCTCCTCGTCCCCCCTTCTCCTCCTCAACCTCCTCCTCCTCCTCCTTCTTCTACTCCTCGTCCTCTTCGTCCTCCTCTCTTATCCGTCCATGCACACTAGTTTGTGTATAACGTCGGAGGATAATCAAGGCTAAATTTCTAGTTTATCTTAATTCTATAGTCTCAAATCAATTCAGCCTTTGAACTAAAATTATCACATTTGCAATTTGTTTTAATTAACACTGTTTGGGAGCGGGATTCTTTTTTATGTGATTTATTTAGATTACATAAAAAAAAGATGCCCTTCAGCTAAATTTGCAGTACGGATTTTAGAGATAATTGTTACATTCCAGACGAAATCCAAACCATTGATTGGGTGATAACACAAATAGCGCGTGGAAGCACCTGCCTTCTATTAAATACCCTTCAGCAATTTATCGGATAATGAAGAAAAATAAAAAATGGAAACAGATACCAAAGAAATCAATTATTGTTATCATTAGCTAAAAACTGGTTTAACAAAACGTTTTCAAGTAATGAAGAATGGTGGGGAATGTTGTTTACCCCTCCTCTTTCCCATAACAGATAACGTATTCATGAAACTGTTTCAATGATCAAACTCAGATTCTTTGTCTGTGCCCAATTTCATGACATATTAGTAAAAAAAATGACAATTTATCAATAATTTTTAAGAGTATTGGAAATGGCAAATCGTTGGACATGAATCGCGAAAAAAGAATACTGTTGTATTAGATAATCTGAAACTGGATGAAAGTTTCAAGCGATTGGGAAAAAATCCTATTAAAGGAAACACTATCTGGGATAGGAAAGCGTTAATATCACCTAGGTTATTTACAGAATTTCTGTTTTGAAATCTAATACCTTATTTGGGAACATAACGGATTATATAACAGAATACATTCCCCTGCTTACAAAGTTATATGTTACACTACAGCTAGAAATGCCACGTTTTGCCCCGTTAATGCAAGACATGTTTTTTTTCAGTTCCAATTTACCCAGCGGTATAAATTGAGACGAGCATAATTGGGACGTAGGTAAGGGAGCGACGGGCGTCTCTTAATTCCAGATATAGGATTTGAATCTCCACCCGTTTAATTTGACTTCAAATGATGTAAACCTTGGCTATATTCACGTGTAACTTCTTTTTCTTAAATATGTAAATTGCAATATAAATAGAATGACAAAGAATTATAACTCCGAAATACAGTTTTCTAAGTTTTTTTCATCATTCTTCAAGAGCAGCCCCCCACCTCCAAAAAAAGATTACCAAAAAAAAAACACAAAAAAAAACAAAAGCAAAAAAACAAAAACAAAAAAAAGTCCAACAACAACAGCAACAATAAACAAACAATAAACAATAAAAACATACACTAGTTTATCATTTGTTGTGTTTAAACGTTCCATATAAACAGAACTTTCTTTTAAACCGTTTGCTTGAGCTTTTGCGTACTGAACGCATCCTCAGTACGTAGCAGTAGCTGATTTTCCTTCGTCTAAATACACCAAAAATAACATTCGTTTTAATGTTCATTAAGATGTTATTCCGTTGAAAATATCCTGATTATTTTAAAAGCATTATTGATATTTTTATTAATTTTTCTTCGTGTACTGTAACGTCTGAAATTGCCGAATGGAATAAAGGCTGATAAATTCAGATGTGATTTTTTTCCCCTTCTTAAAAAGAATAACTATCAAAAAATAAATTCCCTGATTGGGATTTAAAAAGATTCAATGCACCATGGGGATATATTGCATGTCACCTTCTGTGTTTTGAATGCTTGCTCATCATCCATTAAATCTAGATTATATTATATATTATTCTCCAAATTTAAACATTCATATCTCTAACTTTGACCTACCAATCATCGACCGTTGATCTTCCACAATATTGTAGGTTTTTAAAGTTCCTTACTCCGAGCTCTCACTCTTCGGAAAATTCACTTTCCAAATGATTTCAATCTTAATGATGTTAAGGACCGTCAGAAATTATTGTCAAAACAGGTGGATTAAATGTTATCGATTTTTGGTTCCTGGGACTCCGGAAGTAAACAATCCGCCATATTTGTTTCGTTAACCTGATTCCTGGCACTCCGGAAGTAAACAATCCGCCATATTTGTTTCGTTAACCTTTACGATGTAGCACCATAAGGCCGCTCAGCCAATTAGCATAAAATTTAATAGTATGAATATGGAATGTTGACATAACTATATTTAGGCTTTGATACAAACTTAATGCTCCAGGAATAAAATTTCCGATCAGTTAATTAAAATAGCACGGAGAACAAGCAGATTGATACATACTAACCATAGTTACACATTGTCACACCCACGCGATTCTGGCTATCAAATCGGCAACTCACATTGATGTAATCTGAAACCTTAGCCAAAAGTGGCTGGAATTGACAATGCGGCTGATTTTCATGTAGATTGGTGTTTTTTCATTCACAGTATTAAGATTTTACGATTTTAACAATCAGAACCAAATTGGATATTTGGTTTTTTAATTAAAACAAATCAGTCTGCAGTAGTGAACGTTCTGAAACGACCACACCGCTACGTTGTATGAGGTATAAGCTGCCGTTTGAATATTCCAAATCTCGGGAGAGAACATCGAAACTAAACAGTACTTTAATTTGTTTAATATTGATATATTAGAAACGGTTTACTGTGAATTTGACTACGAAATAAACAAGCCCGATCAATTTAATTCTGACATGCGTCAGTTTCAACTCTGGATCGCAAAGCTTAATACTAGCAGTGTCAATATTAACGATGGCGACCGATAGTTTAAATAAACTGGATGATCTTATTTCCCCATCTTGTTCTGTTCTTTGACAGCTGATTATAAAACGAACTGTTCTCCAATATCAATTCTGCGTAAACTCAACTTCCGCTGAATATATTCATCTGGAAAAATCCTCGTAAAGGGTAATTAACATTGTGACTTTCCAGCATTCCGTTTGACAATCAGCATATAATTTATAATGACTGTTGTAGTTAGTGATAATTAAGGTGTGACTAATGAAGTATGTTGAGAGACGCTTATAATTATAAAGTTAAATGTCACTGAACATGAACAATTCAATAATCAAGCTTACTGACAATTATTTGATAAACACATATTTATCTATAATAGGTATTGTGAACATTAATACTGCATATTACGCAACGACTCGTTCACCCGTTGGAGGTAAAATGTGACCAAGTAGAATACTGTGCTTGGTACCTCCAGCATGGTGTTTCAGCGTGGTATCACTCTGGAGTAGACATCAAAGATCCGCACTATTGCAAAGAATGAGGCAAATACAACAACATACCTCTAGCACGCACACATACGTGACAGACATGGAGGCATGTCCTTAAATTGCCTTAGATGTTAATAGGACGGGTAACCCTATGAACCAAACGAATACATGCTTTATTTAGCCAGGGCGTCAGTATTGGAACTCGTCACCTGATTAATAGATACATTGCTTGCGGATTTTGGGCGCTTGCCAATTATCGCATGAGGCGACTAGGATGAGTCTCTGAATAATCGCGTGTTTCTTTTCGAGTCTTCTGCTTAAGGAACCAAAACAACAACAAGAACAACAAAAATGCCCTTACGTTTGACCTTATTGTGTATTGCTGTCGAGGATACCCATACCACTGCAAACAACTTTGTTTTCCGGCATGACTATAGCTTTGATAAAGCATTAATGAAAAGTAGACAATACCTTATGGGACATTGCCAAAAAACTAAAGATGAAATTACCAAAAAAGAATCAATATTTAATTGAATGAAAAAAAGTAAGTGGGCCTAAAACGAGGTTCGAACTGAGATCGTTATGCTATTGCTCTAATTGACTGAGATACCTGGTCAACGGAAGTATACTGGTCCAACAGTGTGACAGTTGTATTTAAAACGTTATTAAGAGGAACTTACTGTATATACGAAAAACCACAGTGCATTGGGTCAAAGAGTCATGAAAGCCATGTCTACAATAGTATAAGTAAACGTACATTTTCCAATGTCTTGAGTAATTTGTCAACTTCTAATACGTAATAACGGCCTTGGGAAGTGTTTATGGGGAATCTGGAATCCAAACAAATTAGAACTTCCGGTATGTTTCCGGCCGTCGCGCCGTTCGTGACGTTTCGCCAAGGGCTACACATGAAATTAACAAGAGACACCGAACAGCCAATACTGAATGAAACTTTTTCATAGCCATAGGTTACTATATGAAAAAAGTTAGGGTGTTTTTGACGGCAAACAATTATCTATTTTTCTACCAAATAGGGATACGATCAGACCAGAAGCGAAGCGGTAATGAAGATTACCTCACGCTGGGATTGTTTGGATGTGATATCTTTTAGTTTATTTGGCGCTGGAGTGAATTGATGATCAAGTCCTGCCATTTAGCAGCATACACACCGTAATGCAAGAGACTGATGGAGCTGCTACATAAATACCCCGTTCACACACAGACACCGATTCTACTACGATGGAAAAGTGGCTGAGAGCGTGGTCAGTCGGGACCAATCGTGGGCAAAACGTGGGAGGATCTCCATGAGCGTTGTTTGGTCGGGGTGGGATCTCCTAGATCGGGAAGCTGCACGCTCTCCCACGCTTATTTTGAACGTTTACAAAATAAGCGTAGTCGGGTCGTGGTCAACAAAAAGCGAGGCAAAGTCTTATTAAGAACGAAGTGGGAACGCCATTGTCGTACAAGTAGCGTGATAGCATCGTGGTGAGATCTCCGTGGTCGTAATAAAAACGCAGCACCGTCGGCGGCAACTATTTCGAGTAGTGGAGCAGAGCCAGTTGAATCAAATCAGCATCAGGTCCGTTCATCTTCGAAGTTGAGAAAGAACTGCAGAAATGCGTGAACACCCCCGATTTATATAGACATCGCCACAAATCGTACTAGAAGTGTAATACGGTCAGCACCAGCGTAGCGACATCGTACTACGGTCTAGGCGTAATCGTAGTAGCAGCGAGTCAGCAGCGCGTTTGACGTGGAAGCATCGAAGTACAGTCGTGACGTAGTCTTTAATTTCCCAAATTGCTGAATTTAGGCGGTAATAATGCCCCGATTTGATAACTTTTTTCGGATCGGGGTTGATCGGAGTGATCGACATGGTCTTCGTAAGGTCTCAGAGTTGTGTGAACGGGGTATTAACTGTCGGCATTTGAAAGCATTAAAATTAAACAATATCGTCCGACTCCACAATTTGATACACCGAAATTTAACCAACTCAGTTTCACCAAAAATATCCCACAAAGAATGGTATCTGTAGATATACATTTTGTATAACATAAATGTCTTTTATGCTTCACAATTCATACATTTTTACAGACGACACGACATTTAGCATGTGGACTACTTTAAGATATATGAACGACATACCAGTATACGTTTCAAATCTAGACAGTGATGTTTTACCCGTAAGACTCCATACTAGATACAATAACTTTTACTAGTTACACTTCAAAGTAATTTTACATGGAACTAAATTCTGCTGACGACATCAAAAGACACTACATCGCCTTATGGTAGAACAATCTGAATTATGTCCTTCATAGTGGAAAGAATATTGGAGTATCTGACATGATTATTGAAGACTTTGGTTATGCAGGTATTTTATAAAGCAAGATTTTGATTGATATGCACACATATAATGTTAAATATATGTTGTAACTTGGAGCAAATCAGCTACGTTATGGCAGATGATCAAATCGCTATCAT
>JAUMHH010150561.1:0-19508 GCA_032359455.1 Chlamys rubida | reverse complement strand
ATCAAACAGAGCCATATTGCAATTTGTGTAGTGTATATATTCAACAAAACTACAAAAGTAATTGGTCGATTACAAGTAAACACTAGGGGCCGCGGTGGCCAAGTGGTTAAGGCGTCTGACATTCTGCTGCCACTAACCCTCCACCCCTGGGTCGCGGGTTCGAGACATGGGGCAGTCACCAGTTACTAGCTGTAGGTCGGTGGTTTTTCTCTGGGAACTCCGGCTTTCCTCCACCACCAATACCTGACACGTCCTAAAATAACCATAGCTGTTAATAGAACGTAAAATGCAAACACCAAAAAGCAAATGAGTTATGATCTTTAGCAAGAATATTTTACATTTAACGAAATCAAAAGGGACAGCCATATTGTTTAAGTTCTATTTTCAAAGCAGCTATTACATAAACTGTATGTTATATATGTAATGTACCATTTTGATAGTTGTCCATGTAGGTGTTTCATAAGGAGAGACTACCTAACCTCATTGCTATGTATGTATATCCACGGTGGGGATGTCATATGTCTTTCACGTTGTATTATTTTACCATTAGATTCTATGTCATTTCACTTTTAAAAAATCCTGACTTCGAAAAGCGAACTCGGGAAATATATTGAAAAAAAGGTAATATAACATAGATTCTAATTGGAAAACAACACAACGGTAAAGAAGATTTTTTTGCCCGTAACTGTATAGTTTTTAAAATTGTGCATAAATCTTTATTGCATTTATTTCACAAAATACATTGTTTGGTTTTCGTATTTGCACCAAGCTAAGAATGGATTTCAGCCCTTTCTCCCCTGTGTGAATTTAGTAAACTCTACCATGCATTGTTTTTGGTTAGTCTATTATGGCCCACAGTGATGAAAGGGTTCAATTATTATTCCACACGGTGTCTGTAGTATTACGTTTCTCATTAATTATTTGTCAGTATTTGTTGACCAATAATTTAGACCTTACACCCCTATGTAACTTTAAAAACGTCTACCATGCTTTTATCTGGGTTAGTCTATTATGATCCACAGCGCGGTGAAAGGGTCAAATCACTATTCCAGGCAGTGTATAAAAGGTTTCCAATCAGAGGGGATTCAATCTACGATAACAAAAAATACAATTGTCGTCATGACATGCTTTTAAATTATTATATTTCAGTTTCTTCCAAGAATTATCAATTAGTTCTCATGTTTTAATTTTATGGTTACTCAAGGACATGATAGATTTCATTGCCATCATAATGGGTGCCACAGGTGGTACCAGAAAAAAAAGTTTCCTTTTTGTTTAACAGTTTCACTTCCGATATTTCGGGTTGCATGATGCCTTTCTCTGTATTTCGATGTCTTCCTCTGTCTGTTGGTGTCGAGTTTGAGTCATAACTTTTCTTGCTGGCTGACATGTTGTCATATTATTTTATTATTTTCTTTTTTTTCTACATAGACGTAAATAAAAAATAAAATGCATCTTTTGCTTGGATTTGTTTTTATTTTCACCGGGATTCACAACATTTGGTCAAACGTTAATTCGGAATGTACAATTTGTCAAATAACATGATAAATGTGTTACAAAAATTCATCAATAACCAACACTTTATATACATTATAATAACTGTTTACATATATCATATCGTATTATATACATATAATTTTGTTTACATCTTTTCTTATAATTAACACATTTTAAATATATTTAATTATGTATATACATGTATATACAATTCATACCTTATTCATATAATATCAGGTATGCACTTTTTCATATGAAGATCAGCTTTGGTTTTGCTATTTAAAAAAGTCTTCCTCTCGGGAAAGAAATCCAACAATACAAAACTGCATAACACTCAAATGTTAAAAGTATTATTCTCAGAACTCATTTTGGGCTTTAAGTTTGCCAACATATAGATAATAGTCATAAACAGCCATAACTAGCTCTAAATACAAACTTATTACATGTAACAGTTATAGTATTTCGAATTTACATGTTCAGACTGTATTATCGCGAATGTTTCCCTCCATGAAACATAAACACTATGCAATTATAAGCAAACATATAACTTGTCGTTTATACAGATAATTTAATTAACTGAACATTTCGGATTAAGTATTAATGTATTTTGTTTATATTTCATAAAGGCATGAATATACCTAGCACAAGTGCTAATGCATACTTTTTTTAAAAGCATGTTTGCTAAACTACCTTTTTATGAATCATTGCTAAGAAGCATACACTGTCACCAACAGTGCTTGAACTATCGACTAGGCGAACACGCCAACATGGCTAATAATTAAACAAAAAGTTAAAATTTCTTCGCGAAACACATAAACATGAAATATAATCCTTTGAACCAGTCATATGACGTCATTGTTTCATTCACGTCTAATCTGTAAGACATTGAATTTGTTTGCACGCTAACTACAATACTATAGTGATTAATGTGGAGATCACAAGCGACACAAATGATGTTACAAATATATTCGTTTTCTTTATAGAAAACATTATCTTGCCAATCCTTCTCTTGTTAGGTTACCTTTAAAGTCGACAAGGTCACACGATAAAGAATGCTTTTAAGCTATGACACTTGCGAAAACTTCATTAAGATAAACAGTATTTGATTTAAATCTATTTTAGGAATCTGGTTTACGATTTTATAGCCATATTGATTTATATGTCTACTTCCTGATTAGCCTTGTATCAAAATCGTGCAAAATGGCATTATCACAAAAATGGGTTGTCGTAAAGTTTGGCTTTATCTTACTGTAAGAAATAAATTGAAGTTATTTTTGATATTGATGGCTTCTACACATATTTAGTCAATCGATGTCACGTTTCATATTATTATGTATCAATACATATACACTCTATTGCCCCAGTAAACTTACAAGAAGTCGAAATGGGATTTTGTTTGATATTCAAATGAAGCATTAAGTCTTTTTTATTTAAGCGTTTCAAATTCAAAACTGGTCAATCGCAGAAATTGACGCTTGAAAATACATGAAATAAAAAAAAAGGTTTTTACAGTCTAATTTGTCAATATGATAATAGTTCGCATACATTTTCAATCTTTTACAGCTTTGAAATCGGTAAAAAAATTCAATAAAAAGAGTTAGATACAACAACTTCTCATAAAAAACAACAACAGTATTTTTTTTTCAAATTGAGAAAATTTTCAAATAATGAGCCCAGATAAATAGTTTTAAACAATTATAATTAACACGATATATGCACTAAAAAAGTTGCTGTTCGTGTTAATCCTCAAAATGAACTGAAATTTAAAAAACTTTAAAAAAAACTTATGATTAAACGGAAACGTATATCTTCAATTTCATAGTTTGTAACTGGTCCCGTTTCTATATCCGTGAGAATTCAGTGACAAAATTGAAAACGAACTGGTCCTTTCTAGGAATGTTCGATTACTTAAATGATATGCAGCTTTATATAAAACAATAGAAACAAACACACCAAAGTGTCAACGAAATCGCCATTTGATCCCATAATCGATAATACCAAGACAAAACTCCCACAAAGGAAATATTAGCATGGCGGCCAATTACAAAGTACATGTATATTAAAACAAGAAGTGTTACATATGAAAAGAGAAATTATGCTCAACAAATCTAAGGTATACACTGAGCTTCCGAAAGTGTGTTATTTTAATAGCACCCAGTTCAGTAACGATGGAGATTTAAATGTTAACATATCGATGAGCTGCAGTTGAATTTTCGCCTTTTTCGCCCTCCATAATGAGGGCGAACTACTTATCACTACAGCGAATATTTGTTAGCACAATAATGCACATAGAAATTAAATGTAAATGGGAAATTTAATATTTGGCGAAAATGGATTTTACCGTCGAAGGACGAAAATTTGACTTGGTGAATATTTGACTGGGCGAATAGTTCCCGATATATAGTATTTATATAAAGAACTGACATTAATGCCTTTTTACATTATAAGTTAACGTTGTTATGCATCATTTTAATGACTTAAGTACATGATTGATATATCAAACTTACACATTTGAATTCCGCTGTTTCATTAGGGTATTTAAATATGAGGTTTGATTTGTGGTAGTCATACCCTCTTTAAGGGGCGTACTTAGATCTTAATTGACCTAAGTTGGTACCAAGGTGCAATTGTATGTTTGAGCAGATTTGTAAATACAGTCTTACGTATGCTCATTGCTCCCTGTACAGAACATGTAAACATATTTGAAACAAAATCCCCTCGAAAAACCCCCGAAAAAAACCCAAAACAAATGTAATGGGAACATGATAACTCTGCTAGTTTTAATGACGCAAACGCCATCGTTGTGCTATCTGCTACATGCATGCGTTATCAGTTTGCTTTCTAATGCACATAATCTTTATGTGACATGGAAATTCATTTGTATGGTGATGTGTAAGGACCATCTGAATGATTAATGTATAACAACTTTATATGTAGCAGGATTGACGTTAAAACCAAAACGAATATTAAAATGTTTCAATATAAATTTTAAAAAGTGAGTGAAATCGTATTAGCCAAAACGAAAGCAAAATATTGGATAACATATCACAGACATGCTAACGCTGTGGGAAGCTCTTGGATAGGTTTTTCCAATAGATCCTCATCGCTTACTATCTACAATGCATATGACAAAAGAAAACTGGTTCATTCAAGATTGAACAACATTCCAATGCACTAGGCCGCAGTTAGAACAAACTAGTTTTCATGCTAGCACTAAAATATACAAAATACACTATATTGGAGACCTACTGCTTATATCTACTTCTTGGCTATGATCAATTTGATGACCCCCTTTTAACGGCCATCTTTATATATAAACAACATATAAACTCACTGTCTATAACAAATTGTGTTAATTAAGTATCCCTTAATTTCGTTTGAATATATCTGTAGCACAAATACGCCAGGGTACTTCCATTGTCCGGGTAGCTCAGTCGATTAGAGGGGTAGTTTAAATGTAGAACTATAAGTAGGCACGTGTTCGAATCCCCGCTGATTTTTCTTCAAATCAGAACACTGTTATGGAAAATAATATTTTATTTTTATAAAAAAAATTCTCGATAAATCCAAAAATGTATGTTTTTTTTCAGAAAGGGCATCGTAATCCTGCTACAGTTTTTGAAAGTGGTACAAGGATCCTTAAGGCTGATGCAAATATCTCCTAACGACATTCTCCTAGTTTTATTACGATGCATGAGCAAGATGGCAGTTTCCAGTGATTTCCATATAAAGATTTTCTTGACAGTCGTCCATATTCTTGTTTATGACAAGTAACGAGAGGTGATATAAAAGATGGCAATCGTAGCTCCATCTTACAGAATAAATACCGCATAGACACAAACAAGTCTGCAGCCAGCTTTAATGGCCCCTGGTCACGAGGACTGTGCTAGCTTGCATGATAGCTTATGATAATAGCTCCCAATGAGTATAGCAACGACTCCCCATTGACGCTTAAAAGTAAGACTCATTGTGATGAACCAACCTTCCAATTGGTAAACAACAGACAGCTCTATCGGTAAGCATTACCAGAAATGACGACTGATGACACGCATCTACATAAACGGTGAAAAGATTAACATACTGTTATATAAAGTGCTTTCAAGTGGGTGGATTCATTATGAAAGTGAATTTTAAAAGATACTTCAATAGATAGAGTCCTCAAATAGAGGATTGATTTAGACCTAAAAGAACACATTCCCCAAAGCGAAATGGTGCAAGAAAGAAATCAGCTTACTCTGTAGCAGAAAACAGAAAGAGATAAGCTTACTCTGTAGCAGAAAACAGCCGCAGGCACGTTTTTGTTTTGGGTCTCATGATTTAAAACTATTCCATTGGTACTATAAATCGCAATAAATATGTAGGTTACATCAACCTTTATCGAAAGTTTCCTTTGGCTTATGTTTGTCTGTATTTTGGGCTTTTTTTTATATGCGATGCAGCTAGCGTGTAGATACCCACAACGTATGCCATATCTCAGTCCTACCAGCAACTATTTACAGCTATATCAAACCTCGACCTAAATCAACCCTCATGCTAAGTCAACCTTCGAGCTAAATCAATCTTCGACCTTTATCACCCCTCGACTATGAACCCTCGACCTATGCCAACCTTCGACCTATTGTAGACCTCACCGCTCCGGTCCCTTATTTTGTTAAGAAGAAAGAAATCGAAACGGATATAATATAAGTAAAGCCCAATGTAATAGTATTCCAATTCAATTTAGAAAACCACCTAGTCAATACACACAGCTCATTGTTATATAATGTTGTTATGTATGTTTCAAATTTAAAAAAAAGTTCTATTTCATAGGAAAATATCGTGCTTTTTTAATTCCACACAAATCCTGGTTTACATTAATAGCTTCAGTTATTTTTTTTTTCATTTTTGTCCCAATATTGTTGCAAACGACTTTTCCCATCCTGTGTGTATGCCAGTTCTCTAAGATGAGCAGCTTCGTATGTATACCCCTTATTTGTGTAAGTAAGCTAAGAAAATAACAGGACAAATTTCAAGTTCATTGTGAACATCGATTTGGCAACTTCATTTTCAATGGTTATTATTTCACCGATATGTTTTTTTATTGAATCCATGCTATTACATAGTTAAGGATTTGCTGTAGCGGCATCAAAGTAACAAATATCATTATATTTATATAAACTTGTCAGTGAATAGATATCTTATTTTGTTAAATGGTCAGTTTGCTCTATTCCATTTTTATTTCATATTTTTTCTTCATTTTTTTCGAGAATATTTAAACAGGAATACTTTTGAAAGCTTTTACAAAATAAAATTATTAAGAAGTTCAAAAACGCCTGTTTATGGGTTGGTGGGTGAGTGCAATTAAGGTTCGAATATTTTGTTGAGCACTTTATACTATCGGTATTATTATCCCTGTAAAGGAAATACTAATTAAAAACAGTTTTTATCGTACTTATATCTTATGTGTTGAAAAGTTCACACAAGAGTGTAGGTTTCCCCCTTCAACCAGTTTATTGGCGGAATAACGATTGAAACGGTTCCATTTTCTATAATTAACCGCGGATAATCCAATTATTTACAACAAGAAGTATTTCTAACATTTTAGATAGCGTCCAATGTGAGCGTGTGCCCTTTCAATGTCCGTAAAAGGGGTTACAAATCTAATTACGGGATCGTTTCGGGCGATAATTGGCACTTTTCTCGACAAAAGAATCAAGGTACCAGGATTTTTGTCTCTGTTGGCATTAACAAGACATTTTTTGTTTGAGGTGCAAAATTCAAATAAGGAAAAACAATTAGGGAGGTTTCATACCTTGCATTTACAGACTGGCATATTCTCATAAGTATTTGAACGTTTAAAAATAAGCATGTTCTTAAATCAAATCGATCAGGCTTTAGAAGCCTCTTACAAAATGTAAAACCTAGCATATGAGGTTTTCGTCATAACAAATGCCAGAAACAACACCTATTAAGTAGCAAGCCGCATCATGTTAATTGGTTAGTGTAAAAGTAAACATATATATCTTACCAATAAATAAATAAATAAATATGTATACAGAATCATCATAAAGAGAACGTATAGACTAGGGCCCGTTTTCATGAACCCGTTCTCATGTTCAAGCATGGATTCTGACGCCAGAAACAACACCTATTAAATAGCAAGACGCAACATATTAACTGGTAAGTGTAAAAGTAAACATATATATCTTACCAATAAATAAATAAATAAATATGTATACAGAATCATCATAAAGAGAACGTATAGACCAGGGCCCGTATTCATGAACCCGTTCTCATGTTCAAGCATGGATTCTGTGCTCAAACCAATTTTCTTGTAACTCACTTCAATCTTGTCAAAAGATCAAAACGTCATATCTAAACATTGAAAACAGTATTTGGCTTGAAGTATTTTGATTTTTTCCCCAAATCATTGACTAAGTAATATTTTATTGATAATTTATGAAAAAATAAAAATAAGCTTGAGTACCAAATCCATGCTTGAGCATGATAATGGTTTCATGAATACGGGTCCCGTTTCTTCTATAAAAAGAAACTTACCCCAATATATATGATTACACATTATACCAGTGAAACGATGTATTAGCCTTAAGAAAAGTGTTTCATATTTATTCTTTTTACAGTACAGTTACCGAGAAATTTTCGCCGCAGTTAAATTTTTGCTTTTTCTGACCTCCGTAAGGAGAGCAAATCTATTGTTACAGAAAACGTTAGTAATTAAAAGCGATATAAAAAACCCATAGTAACCAAATGTGAAAGGCGAAATAATTTGTGGGCGAAAATGGATTTAACGGGCGTAGGGCGAAAAATTGTCTTGGTAAAAGTACCACACATACAATATTTTATTTTTTTCATTTTGAAAATCCTGTCTATTTGATTGCAGAAGTGAATATTGAACAAAAATACCTCAATACACAAATAAAACTTTTGCAAACGTCGTTCTGCCTTTATCGATATTTATGTCGTTTATATAGTTGTGGATTTCAAAACTATGTTGCGTGTTTCCTTTGACATTTTGTTTGGAAAACTAATAATCAATAATACGCCTTCCGTTTCAGTCGACATTTAAGAATTCTTGCAAATGCTTTCCGGAATTCCGGGCTGGAGTAAGCGTATATGAATGGGTTGATAGCAGAGTTGACGTAACCCAACCAGAATGTCCCTTCCATGACAATGTCGGGAAATTCCACATCGGTAGCGGCATCTGAAAAACACAAAAAATCATAATTGGTGATTAGTGTAGTAAAACACCCAAAAGGAACGAATTCCATAGTAAGTGATTAAAGCAGTAAAAAAGCAAAAGATAACTAAATTCATAGTAAGTGATTAAAGAAGTAAAAAAGCAAAAGAGAACCTAATTCATAGTTAGTAATTAGAGCAGTTAAAAAGCAAAAGAGAATTAAATTCATAGTTAGTAATTAGAGCAGTAAGAAAGCAAAAGAGAGCTAAATTCATAGCTAGTAATTAGAGCAGTTAAAAAGCAAAAGAGAACTAAATTCTTAGCTAGTAATTAGAGCAGTTAAAAAGCAAAAGGTAACTTAATTCATAGTTGGTGATAAGTGGAGTTAAAAAAAGCAAAAATATAACTAAATTCATAAGAACTTTTTCCCAAAATAATGAATTTGAATTATGGTGGAAAAGGCAGCTATTGGTGAAATATTTAAGTGCAATTCAAGATTACTTAGTTTTTTTGACAATCAATGTTTAATAATCAAACATCTACTTCAATCTCTGTTGTTATCTTTGTTTCCTTAGTAAATGTAGATAACCTAGACAGGAATGTCTCTGTCTGCTGCGCTCTTTCCGTCCGTCCTAATTAGGCTCATACACCTTAAATGCACTCTCATTCAATGAAATTGTATACCGAGTGTTTTTTAAGGTTGGATGTAATTAGGAACAATCCTTATTTCAATCGGACCACTAAAACGAATCGTTTGGGGTTACAACTATCTTGACGTTAAATACACCATCCTCTATCGCAAAGTCGTGTTTGACCATTCGTCTGTGTATCTTGTCATCTAATCGTGACTATTCAGCCTCGTCATCTACATTTTCTTTTAATAAAAGTATAACATATTATATAGAAGTATTCAATCAATGTTATTTACGCATCCAGTGCTCGGATCCAGTGACAACCTTGGATCATACTGTCGTAAATACTTATGAGACTTACTTTGAAAAAACAATTGTTTTGACCTCTGAAGCATGATCGCTTAGTTTAATACTGACGTCACAGGCATTGCAATAAGTGTATAAACCAAGCTAATTTACTAAACGCTTCTATGGAAAAAGAGCTTAACGCAAATTTTAACTCGTGAAACGGAGTTAACGCAAAGTCTCCACGTGATGCTGTATGCCAACTGCGGGTCGAAGTGATCTTGCAAAAGAAACCTGTCAATTCATAAGAGCGACAAAACGCTCACAGGAAAAGAACAGGGCATTGACTCTAGTGCTGGCTATTATTCGTGTTTTACATTGATTTTACTGGTACATTGTATTATCTATATCGTGTATAATGGTTCTGCCAGCAGGCATTGTCTGTTTTTGAATGTTATAAAGTCCAACACTTCCATTCTATTAGAGCGTTGTACCGACCAGAAAGAGATCTCTTAGATTCGGAAATACAGCACTTGCCCTCCAGCACAAAGGCCGCTTTTCTTCGCTATATAAGAGGAATTGGTTTTTTTTTGTCGCCTGTCAAAGTTAATTTGAATTAACTGTACTCTGTTTTGGAGATGCCTCAGTATTGTTTGGACAAAACTGAAAAAGTTTTATATACTGGCACTTAGAAAAATGACAACGTCCGAAGCGTATATTTCAAGCTGATTTATGTAAATACCTTTGAACTACATACATATAACACGAGCAGGTATCTAGGCAAGCAAGTATTTCAGTGAGATAGCAATATAAAATCGGCATCATATCTGCGCCATCACAAGGAGGCAAATACACCAACATACCCGGTCTCCGACACAAATACACGCATGCAGGCATACGCGACACACATGGAGACACGTCCTTAAATGACCTTAGCTGTTGATAGGACGTTAAACCCTGTACAACCAATTAACCTACATAAGCAACAACGATATGAAAGAATACGATTCGTTTAAGATCTAACTTAACTGTCTGCTAAAAGATAATATCGGTTGTATCGAGGCTCAAACGCTGGCAAAGAATTAGAGCTAAACCCAAAGTGTAGCTTAGAATATGGAGGTAAACGCAATGCCTAACTAAAGTAACAAGCTTAACGAAAAGTCTTGTCAACAAAAAGGAGCTTCAGTGTCCGATTTCAGGAATGAATCTATACACAAAGTAAAATCAGCATTTAAGCGCTTGACGCATTGTTTCTCCAAATAGATGGAACTAAACACACAGTTACATAAAAGATATTCTGTCGTTTTCGTAGACATGAACCAGAACGCCATATGTTTTATCTCTTATGCAAATCGTAACACATCATTGTGTTAAATGTTCTTTGTCTATCTAATTCAGCCCCAAGGAACCTATTTCTGTTTTCAAAACATCAGCTATGTATAACCCTATCCCAAACACTCTGCAATAGATATCACTGCTAATGGAAATGCAACGTGAAGGTTTGGCCCATAGAAGATTCATTTAACGAGTGATGGTATCCTAGATACATACAGATAAGGCGTTCTAGCAGTGATAATGGTAAAATATATAGGAGCTCCCATGAGAGCTTTAGCTGGAAATAGATACATATATGTTATTTTTTTCTTGGAAATATTGTTAGTATATTCATGATAGCCCTGACCTACAACTGTATTTATTTGTCAATATTGTTGTGTCCCGTGCTGGCTATATGTCAAGTTTATTCTCAATGTCATGGGGACACACGGTAATCGTTATTTATAGCAATCTTCCAGTCCAATTCAATTATGATAATAGAGCTTTATTCTTCAAGAATACGCACTAACAAGATAGTCTTGTTCAATATTACCTCAGTAGTATTGAATAATTCCCAAATAGATACATTGAAATGGAATAAATTGTGAATGTGAAACATATTAAGAAAAAATAAAGAAGTATTTTAAGACTGATGTAGGTTTTGCATTCTACGATACGATTGGGGTGATCGATTTTGGTTCACATAGACCAAACACTAACCCATAAAAACAAACAAATACAAAACAGTACTGCTTTAAGTGTCATTGTATGTAGCTTAGATCTTTGAATGTCGTATATTATTAATTAACAAGGACCAAGAGTCACATTTTATGTTTGGTATGCATATAAACTATACTATATATGATAATTATTTACAGGTGTTGGGATAGCATCTCTTTAATTACTGACACTTTAGACTAGAAATGGCAAGAGAAAGTATTTCTCAAACATCTAATAAAGCACACGGTATCTTTGGAGTCAATTATCTTGTCGTATTGTGTGTTATCGAAATAGGGTGGAATTAATATTGGATTAAATAGAATAAATAGATAAGATACCAAACACGTGCAAAAATAAATCCATATTTCAGTCCCAAATTTCTGGTTTTCATATTTTTTGTAAGGGTTTATGATTTCTGCCATTTTGTTTTGTTGTCTCCAAAGTTCCTGGAGTTTTTTGTTCCAATTTTCTGTTCCTTATTAGTGTCTTTGTGTGTTGCCAATGCAGACAATATTTTATCTATTTCTCATTTTGTTCTACTGTAGCAGGAATGGTTGTCTGTGCATACATCCTTAACTTGGTTATGATTATAGCGTTGCACGTGATTCGGTCAGAAATGGGATTACGATAAAATAAGTGGTTTGTGTAAATTGCTGATTGAGATGATCCTGTAAAGGGATCGACGAACATACAAAGACTAAAAACACTCACAGTAAGAGTATTTGGTTATTTGCACTCCCGTCAGAATTAATTTGAACAGCAGTGCACTGTACTGATATTTACTTCAGTGGAGTTTGAAGGAAAATTGGTGCAATTTATTTACTCCCAATAACAACATTGACTGCTTTTCGAGCATGTCTCCAGTTGATCTATATATTTCCATATTAATGGACAATAATAAATAACAGACAAACAAATACAGCTAAAGTCAAAGACTAACCAAGGAAATGAACGTAAACGCGAGATGTAACCAAAGATAGTGATATCACATTTCAAGCATGTGCTATTAGGAACAATAGTGGACGTGATAAAAAGTGACATGATCTAGGATAAAGGCCTTTTAAAGCTTTAGCTGCCAACGCGTTTATCATTATCAATCCTCTTGTGGCACATGTGTTATCGAAAAATAAACATCAGAAAGAAGTGTAATGAAGGACAAAAACGTGCACAGATGAAATAAATTAACACAAGCTTTGCCTTCTGATGTTTTTTATGGTCACTATACTCCTCCATTATTTTTTTGTCTGCTCCGTTTCTCTTGTTTTGTTGTTATTTTATCAAATGTTTATAATCTGTTTTTGTATCCTACACAGTGTGGTAACATCTTTGTCTATCTTATATATTCATAAGCAGTTCAAATGGGTCTTAAATGGATGATACGTTGTAGTAAAATGTATACATGGTTTGGCTTTCAGTAACTACAAGACAACTCTTCAAATAGTCGCTTCCGTACCTTTTATTTCTAGTCATTATTTTGTTAATAAATATTTTGCAGTGAGTTGACTATGTGGTTAAATAATTCGTTTATTTTATATTCCAACAAGTATTCTCTACGGTAGTAGAGTCGGGTATCCTGTATATGTCTCATTAATTGGTTACGGATTAAGTTAAGTACAGCAGGTACATTCAGGTGCTAAATTGAATTAACACAAGCTGATTGGTTTCTTCTTGGTCACAAGTCGAGGTGATCTTGTACATCAACTGACAAATATATAGAGACGGAAAACACACACAGGAATTGAACAAGGCATTGCTTCAAGTAGAGGGAGTAATTTGTGTTTTATATCGATTTTACTTATACTTTTGTATATCGGGTCCGTTGATTCTAAGACAAAGTGTATGGCTCCTTGTGGACAAAATAGCATCCAACAGTGTCTTTCTATTACAGACCGGTACCTCACAGTAACAACTCTAATAGTATAGTGATGTAATCACCCTCCCTTCGAGAAAAGGGTCGATGTTCGTATAGTAACTGTACAAGAGTAATAGTTCGCACACTCGTCATACTCAATTTGAATTAACAGTGCCCTGCAAACTACAATGTTCAGTATTATGAGAGAAAATATGCATCGAGGCAGCAAGGTAGTGATTCGAACCCTTGCCCAGTCTGACTACAGTTTCATTATGTATATTCAAACAAAAAACAAACCAAAAAATCCGAAAAAAACGGAAGTTTATTGCTGTAACACAATTATCTCCTGTTTTGCAAGCAGTGGGGCAGGGATCTTAAATAGAATATTAATAAAGAGTCAACTGCTTTTTAAGGATAATAAATATACTGGCCAATTTGATGAAAAGGGCATTTAGACAAGAAATATCTAATTACAGTCAACATTGAGAAACAACTTGTTTATATGGCTAAATATGTTATCGCTCCCACACATGATTAACTACACTGAAGGCGAGAGTATCCCAACATTAGTCATACTGTACAGAAATGACAGCTAGGACACGGACTTCACACCATAATGTGAGCAAAAACCAGTAACATCAGCAACAGAACCTAATCCTACCTTGTTTATTATGACACAGATCGATGGGCTAGATTTATGATAGGCTCGTTCTTCTCAAGCGAGTTCTGCAATCCAAGTCAAAGTGGGCATGCAGAGGTGGTGTTTCGAGGACATCATCTAATATACTTCTAGTCATGTTGTGCAAAATATAAATTATTCAAGCGCAATAAAAGTCATCTGAAACAGAAATCGCATGCTGACACAATTCAACAAGCTAAAGCTTGATGATATTTCGTTACATACAGACCGTATGAAAACAATGTAGTGTAACCAGGATACATTTTTTTATTTTCTAATATTACAGTTATATACTTATAACCTTGGATTTGGTTACTTTTGAAATGAAGGATGATTATTAAATTATTGCAATACTTCAAAGTAAGCAATCTTCATTTATTTAAATAGAAATATCGAAATATTGACCAATCTATGCGCAATCAAAAAATGCAAAACATTCTGTACATCCCTTAATTTTCACGTTTTTGATGATAACTCATTTGCTTTTTGGTGTTTGTGTTTTACGTCCTATTAACAGCTATGGTCATTTTAGGACTTGCCAGACATTGGTGTTTGAGGAAAGCCGGGTCCCCGGAGAAAAACCACCGACCTACGGCCAGTACCTGGAGACTGCCCCACGTAGGTCTCGAACCCGCGACCCAGTGGTGGAGGGCTAGTGGTAGCAGAATGTCATACGCCTTAACCACTTGGCCACCGCAGCCCTTATTTTTTATTTATTAGAGATACCTGTCAAAAAAGGATACCCATATATAACAAATATCTAACATAGACAAAAATGTCTATCAGGGAATGAACACGGACACTCGTAGACTTCTCAACCGGTGTCTGGCTCTCAGACCGTGAAGCAGTCTAAGACCTTGTTCCAAACATCAACGGCCAAAGAAACAAAAACAGATATATCTTTTCTTAAAAATGATTCGAAATTTAAAGAAGTAATATGTTTGCATACTTGTACAAAGACGGATCACAACCCAGAACACCAGGTATGCTTCCACTACATGTATTTCAGGTGTATTGCATTGTTCTATTTCATACGGTCTCTGTATTTCTGACTACCATTTGCATCCACACACCAGCTCTAGTCTGGCAAGAGCTGGTTAGCCACCTGGTTTCATTCACACTTTTAACTTTTTCTAGAAACATGTCCACTTGGTGTATGTCAAATTGCAATTTTTAACAGAAAAAAAGTTTGTTTTCTACTTTTGTCTTTGATCAGAAATTGGAACCTTGTCAACTTTACGGTAGGCGTCATGGAGCAGGTGGTTGATGTTCTGGTCATTAATCTCTAAAAACTTCTGCTGGTTTCGACTGAACATAAACACTTCACCAGTATAGATATCAAACCACATGGCATGAAGCTTCACCTCCTCACTGGTGATCAAGTCCTTCATGAATGGATAGCTGGCTACATTCTGTAACTGCTGTAGACAATTTACCTGTAACAGACATTATTAACCAGTTGAGTTAAGAGTTTGGTATCTCTTAGTATTTAGCATGGCACTGATCTAACAATGCTATTAATTTTAGTATCCAGACATTAATTATTTATAAGATCTTAACTGCATAAAAAAGTTAGTGGAGTTTGATATAACCACACTATTGTGTAGATAGGAATAAATCTGTTAAGTGTTTTTATTTATGTAGAAATTTAAATCAGTATTATTAAAGCTTCAAATTATTTCCTTTTTTAAATTTTCAAATTATATTCAAATAAAAAAGCTGAATATTTCAACATTTTCTTTTTCATTATTGCACATTCCTATAGGTACTATATAAATGTGCCACCCTATGTGCTAGCATTTAACCATTCCTTAAGTGTCTATATGATATTGATTATGCTCATAAATGTGTTTTTTTTCATTTTTGTCACTATACATATATATATACCAAAGATATTGATATGGGGACATGACATTACTTGGATTTGACCTGGATAAAACATGACAGGTGTTGTGAATGAAGCAGAAGACGCTTACCCTTCTAGAACACCTGGTCTTTTTTAATTCTTCAAAAGTCTACATATGTAAATCTTTCCTTTGTTCATAGTATGCCTTGAAGTTTCACTGATTTTGAGTTTCAATTACTGTACTTGTTGACACTTGTTTTTTATATTGCACACCCATATATAATAGTGCAGTCTTATTATAGTATTTTCATCACAAACATTTGTGGTGCATTATACTGCCATAATTACAAACACAACTTTAAAATTTATAAAAAAAACCTAAAATTTCCTTCTCAAGTTGTCCTTCTTTTGCCAAACACTCCAGTATAGTCACTGTTGACTTATACAAACTTTGATTTTATTTCCTTCTATTAATTTCCTTTCTACATTGTCCATCTCCATAATTCAGTTTGTCATTTATTCCAAAATATTTATTTCATCTGTTTCCCAAAGACAACCAACGCAAATTATTTCAACTTCTAAGGTGGGCTATATGGCCAGATAGGATATATATATACGATAATATTTTATATTGTGCTTGCAATAAGATAAACTCACTACAGACCTGTGATAATTTGTCCTCTAGATTAAAGCGGTTTTCAGGGTCGATGTATGCTTCAAACTTGCGAGCTGTCTGGAAGGGGACAGGTCCTTTGTATTCATTGTCTGGTTTAAGAAGTTTGAATTTCTCAAGACTTGCTGTGCCATGCCGTTTTAGCCACAGTTTGAGTGGCCCTCCTTCTTCTTTGTGGATCGTATCACGCATGGAATACAGCAGATTCATAGCCTACAATGTAATAAATAAGCTTACCATATTTTACTCTCTCTTGATAAAACGTCAATCTATAGTTTAACGTAAAAGAATTATTCCAACAGAAATAATTTTCCTTTTTTCCCACTATCATGGATATTGTTGATGTTTCAGTTGAGTTCATCATGAAATAAAACCTCAATTTTATAATATCATTGTTAAGATCAAGGGAGAAATAGATAAACCTGAAGCAAAGAAGATTGCCTATAACTCACCTTACAATCCGAGTGTCCACACACAACAACATGTTTGACGCCATTCACTATACAGCCCAGCTCCAGAGCTCCAGCTTCTGTTGTGGCTGTCTCGTAGCTAAAGTTACATGCATGAGGAATCAAGTTACCAGCACTGCGCACCACAAAGTTGTCACCAACTTGACTGTCCATAAACTTTGTAGCCAGCACACGACTGTCTATGCAAGTGAAAAACACTGATGTTGGCTGTAAATATATACAATTTACAGGTGAAATTTACATGCAGCATCATACTGGGAGTATTTGCAATAAGTCACGATGTATTCTATATTATATATGCATTTTCACCCTTTTTCATTAAAATATTCTTTGGCTTAAATATCACAAACTTTCCAACAATAATGATCTGAAAATTTTGTACTGCCTTTCCGACAATAATAATCTGAACATTTTGTATTTATTTGTGTTGACTGCTTTTCAAGGTATGACAATTTATTCAGGTGAAATTGATATTAAATTACTTTCCCATTTTGTACTTTGGCTTACAAAATATGGGCAGTGGGTTTTTTTCTGAGAATAACTGGCCATATCTTGCAAATCATTCAACAGGAAAATAGAAATTACCCAATTCTCTTCCAGGGTATCTAACTTCATTTCATGCACAATAATTGGCTCCATGAAAATTCAATAAAAAATTATGAGATGCATGAAATGTAGAGTAAATCTAGGCGAATCATGACACCATGCTGTGAGTTAAATAATTATGTTAGATATAGCATCTAGTTATTAATGTTAACTGTGAAATCACAGGATATATTGTCATATTTTGTTTCATCGAGACAAACATCAATCGTTATTACAGAAAAAAAAAAAAAATGTAGGTGGATAAATACCATTCTGAAACTCTCGAAGTTGCTGACCACATTTCTCCCCCTAAGCATTCAACTAATCATTCAAACTGAATGATTTTTAATTATAATTTATATATAGTGCATTCGTTTTCATGGCAGATAGTTTTGATTTAATTCGTTTTCCATTTGATTCACTTTCTTTTCACTGGTCAGCTTGTTGACACTTGGGGAGGCCAATTATGCAAAATTGATATTGTTGGGCAGGAAATTTAATGAACCAAAAGGAATATAGGTAGATATAATGTAAGCTAATTCCTGTAGGAACTCTATCTAAATCAGAGATTTATAACGATAGACTACATGTGGATGTAAAAGAAAAATGCATTTGCTACCCAAACATTGGTGATGTCAACAAATTAAAAGATCCGGGAACAGAAAATGGACCCGCACAACATGAGCTCAAACGATATGGAACTATATAGTGGGCCTTTAATTTATATGACCTCTGCAACATTTTTGACAGAGAACAACCATACCTCTGGGTTATCTTTCACGCGCTGAAATTGTTCTAGAAGCTTCCATCTGGTGTTGACTCTGTAACGTAATATTCCGAGCAGTAATTTCTCTATACCCGGCATCTTGATCGCTGGACGGTGTGGCGAGGGAGTAACTCAATCTGACATCACTATCCCCCGCATCCGGTTGCAAGTCAGATGGTTGTTGACATCGCAAGCAGTTTACTGAGGTTTTTTTTACGGGAGACTTAGATAAATTTAACCGATAAAACTACATAACTACCAACAATTTTGAAATTGGATACCTTACCAAAAAGCCATTACATGTAAAGTCGCTGGCACTCACTTGACTGATTCACGTGTCTAAGAAAACACAGTCCATAAACAACCGGATATAGGATATAGCTACATAAAATTAGAACCGGACGAGGATAAATTTTTCGGTAGACAATTAGACACAAAATTAGTGACCGCGATATGATTTCAAAATTTTCTTTCATGTGGCCTTATTGTAAAGTATGAAATACTTTCATTCACAACGAGATAACTGATGTATCAGCATATAAATTAAATGACTGAATATTGAAAAATACGAATTAATATAAAGGCAAAGACTGAAATGAGTGTTAATTTTTTTTTTGCTTGTGCTAATTTTCTATTATGAGTACTGATATCGAATTTTTGTATCATGGATGGTTTGTATATATACAATTTTTTGCATCGAAGGCAATTTTTTCGTGTCAGTCAAAATTAAAGTAGATATTTTTTTATTATTTAACTTATACAGAGATTTAGCGATATGGTCGGTCGGTTGGCAACATTTCGCTTCGCTGATTTATGCAAAGTGCACAACTTTTTTTCGGTATATACCGTATATACCAAAACAAAATCTTGGTCATTCCTTAAATATAAAATTAAAGGTCCAGTAAGTGACCCTTAAATTATAGACCTATTACAATTGTCAGCTGCCTTAAGCTTGGTAAATTATTTATTGGAATATTAAATGAATGACTTCAAAAATTGTCTGAAGACTTTA
>JAUMHH010150550.1:0-19509 GCA_032359455.1 Chlamys rubida | reverse complement strand
AGTGGGGCACGAGACCTAATTTCAGTGCACTGCACACCTTCTGTGGATGATGCAGGTATACTTCAAGTTTGATTAAGATATCTTTAATGGTTTAGAAGTTATGCTGTGGACAAACTTAGATATAAAAAATAAACAAAGGGCCATAACTCAATATATAGTGAGGCCAGCGACCCGATTTTAATGCGAGAGAATCTGCCTTCCTAAGATACATGAATATGGTAAGTTTGGTCAAGGTAGGTGAAATAACATGGAACTTATGCTCTGGACAAACTTTGGTATTAGAATTAAATAAAGGGACACAACTCTGTATATAGTGGGGTACTTGACCTAATTCTATTGCACTGCACACATTCTGTAGGTGATGCAGGCATACTTTAAGTTTCATCAAGATATCTTCAACGGTTTTAAAGTTATGGCCCGGGCAAGCTGCGATTAGAAGGACCAGAAGAACAAGAACCAGAAGAACAAGAAGAAGAACCAGTACTAATAAAATAGGTCTCCCTTTATTCGAAGGGGAGACATAATTAAAACAAGAGGCCCAAAGGGTCTGCATCGCTCACCTGGTATTTATCTCACAATTGTAAACCTAAATTTGGACTAAAATACACCTACATGCAAAATATCAGTGTCTTGAGTCAAAGTCATTCAAAAGAACCTGTTAAGAGATTTAAACATATTTGACCTCTGTAACCTTGAAAGTCGAACAAGGACATTAAGTCGAACAAACTTTTTAGTCCTTCGTCCCAGAACGCAACTTGCAAAATATCACCACCCTACACCTTTTTTTATTGAGAAGATGACTTTTAAATATCTATACAAACTTAACCAGATTTGACCTTCAAAGTGTCTCAAGGTCATTCACATAAACAAACAATCACCCTGGATCTATTGGTTGTTCAGAAGAAATTAAATATTCCAAGTTATATTTGATCCATGTGACCTTGAATATGGGTGAAGGTCATTAATTTGAATAGTTTTTATTAGCCCTTCATTCCAGCATGGTTCTGGCCAAATATCATCACCATGTACCTTTTTGTTATTCAGAAATACCTGTTTAAAAATTTTAACATATATTACCCCTGTGAC
The DNA here is from genome assembly GCA_032359455.1 of Chlamys rubida. Taxonomy (NCBI): domain Eukaryota; kingdom Metazoa; phylum Mollusca; class Bivalvia; order Pectinida; family Pectinidae; genus Chlamys; species Chlamys rubida. Next base: position 18,423 of record JAUMHH010150550.1, on the reverse strand, counting down.
CTTGAATATGGGTGAAGGTCATTTATTTGAACAAATTGTGTAGCCCTTCGTCCCAGTATGCTTCTGGCCAAATATCATCACCCTATGCTTTTTGGTTATTAAGATGAAGCTGAATATTAAAAGTGATTATTGTGACTCGTATCTGTTTAAAAGGACCAACAGCTTTCACAGTTTAAAATTGTAGAGATAGGTTTTGTTTCGAAAAGAAATTAAGACATCCAACGTTATTAAAGAACTTTTTCTCGACCTGGTTGAAGGTCAACGGAATCTAATAACACATGTTTAACTGCAAATGGTTTTCGGCGTGCTATGAAACGTTTTATCATTAACTCGATTACGAACTAAACAAAAAGAAGTAATGTTTAGTACACGGGGACAGTACTACACATCTATATAAGTTACCTACCCCATTGAGTTTCTCGTCGATTTCCTGAAGGAGCTTGTCACATATGTCTGGGTAGATAGCCAGGTGATACAAGATGAAACAAGTTTGGTTTGTTATCGTGTGATATCCCGCAAACGCGAACGCAAGAGCTTGCGATATGATCTCTGAATCAGTGAGTTCTGAAACATCAAACACACAAAGGGCAATCCAATTAGGAAATACCACAGCTTTAGAAAGAATGGGAGAATTCTTAAACGAGCCTAAACTCCTTTTTTAAGCATGTATTTGGGGGCAATATATTTCATATTGTAAAAATCGAAAAACAATTGCCATCCTTGCTTTCGTCTGGGGCGACTTTATTTCATCGGGTTGAATGGCGCTACATGTAGCTTTCATAGAAAGTTTAAGATACGGTATTTGCAGCGTCCTTGACTAAAAAGTCGACGGTTTCTCCTAAGTATCCTTACTCTTTCTGGTCCACTGTTTTGGTGATGTCTGATCATCTTCTTTCTCTGTACGTACACCAGCCGCTTCATCGTGCTTTTCTTCAAGTTTTTTGGCTTCGCTATCGACCAATATTCCAAGAAAATCGCTGTATTTCTGGGGGAAATAAATGGGATGATTACAATTCTTCAGTACATCTTGAGGACATTGTTGTTGCTTATTTTTATTTTCACTGAAAAGAAAATTCATTTAATCTTTGGTTCGTCGAGAAATGAAATGTTGAGTTATGTTTGTAATATATTTGTTCTCTACTTTCATATCATTGAAATACTGAATACCTATTGATCCTTTGATCTGCATACATTATCTATATTATCTACATACATTATCTATGACGACAGGCGCAACCACCATAACAGCAAGGCAGCGTAGTGAATAGCACCGCTGTACCATGGTAATTTGTGAAGCGTGATAAAAATACCAAGTAATCAATAAATAACAAAATCAAAGGAACATTGTTTTGGTGACTTTATTATATACATGCATGTTGCTCCTTATTCATCTGTGAATATATTCCCGAAAAAGACCTAGTCTCATCAGTGGACATCACACACCACTCACAATCCTGATATGTGGCTAGTTTGATAATCTAAAAAAACATCTTTATATACATTGTATGCATGTTAAATACATTATTGTAAATATACATTGTATTTATATTAAATACATTGTAAATATACATCTTTATAAACATTGTATTTATATTAAATATATTATTGTAAATAGACATCTTTATATACATTGTATTTATATTAAATACATTGTCAATATACATATGTATATAGAACATTATATATAAGCACATGTTTTAGCTTATGTCCCTTAATTCTTCAACTTCAAACATACCCCTAAGTTTTCTTTTCTTTCTTCTAGGGCCTTCTCTGTGGTCTGTTGTAAAAACCTGAATGCTTTTTGGTGTAGGTTGTCTTTTCCATAGCGATAAATATATACCAAAATAAAAGCCAGAAAACGAGCAAGATCTGTAATCAAACAAATACATAAAAGAAAATTATATTGAGAGATGAAAATAGCAACATTGACTTGTGAATAATCTTTGTCTGTGAAATACTCTAGCTACAAACATCGAATGATTCATAATTACAGGGAAATAGTGATACGCCAGACATCAAAGTTTAAATAAAGCATGGAAATCTAATGATACATCACGATTTATATAAACACTGGAATCTAGTGATACGTCAGACATCAATATTTATATTAACACGATAATAATATAAACTTTATTTATTTTACAACAATTATTTCAACTTATATAAATCACTCTTGTTGGCCAGGTTGTTAGCGCGTGGGGGTCTTATTGTGGGAGGAAACCGGAGTACCCGGAGAAAACCCACGTGGTCGGGCAGGTGACCCCAACCTTTTCACGTCCGATCGGGGAATCGAACCCCGGCCGCCTTGGTGAAAGGCAAGTGCGCTATCCACTGCACCACCCGACCACCGCATATAGCCTGGTAGCAATATGCGGTGCCGTTAACACACAGTGTTGATTAAACATACAAAGGTAGCGTTACTTACAATCATCATAAATTTGAATTTATCAATATAAGATATTCGAAGACTTACAACCTAAAACTATTTCATACGCGTTTTTTGTTTGTTTTAAAACGGCGATGTCGTTCACTGGACAATGCCATAACAATAATGGTAGGAAGAAGTTCCTCAAAACGATACCGTGTTTTTCATGAATATCTATCACGTTGGTAAATTTTCAAAAGAAAAAATCGAGAAAGAGAAAGCTGTGTTTCTTAAAAAAAAATATTATCTCGAGTAAGATAAATACAAAAATGTATCACCAACAACAGTCACTTGTTTTGAAAATCTAACTTACTAACCGTGCGAACGGTCCGTCCGTACATCTGTCTGTGCTCCGAAATAATGAACCCAATTTATAAACATCTTTTAGACTTTCTTGGATACCGGGTAATACATGGGACGATAAGTACTGTTGTCTTGCATTCGATAGTTATTTCCTTTGTGGTTTAACAAATATCGACGTAACAGGGTACGTTTAGGGCTTTACACGGTAAAATGGAAATGCGTTCGGCGGCCAGGGAGGCGAGTTCTGGGTCCGTATTCATGAAACCGTTCTCATGATCAAGCATGGATTTCTAGTCGCGCTCAAGCAAGCTTCTGGTAACGTGCTTAAATCATGTGACATGGTCAGGTAGTCAAGTGTTAACATTTAGAATAGAATGCGGCTTGAATGTCTTTCTCGAATTCTGTATTGTTGGCAAAATGTGATTTTTTTTTTATTAATTTATCACCCGAACAAAAGTTGGGCTTGAGCACAGAGTTTAGGTTTGAGCATGAGAACGGTTTCATGAACACGGTAGGACAGAAAAGGAAATAATGTTGTCCCTTTTAGGCATATTCTGGGATAATCCTGGAGGGGCCATGGGTCCATTGACCCCTCAAAACTGAAATTGACCCCTCCATGTTACAATTTTCTTTTAATTTTACATAGAATGGCCCCTCTTAATTTTGATATTAACTAAAAATTGCTGAAATGGCACACTGCTCTCAAATTCCAGGATTTTCCCTGAGTAGTACAAACATCTTCTTAAGGATGGCCTAACATCAACAGAATCCTGTAAGCTATTAGACCTTATACCAGCATACAAGAACAACTTTCTCTGTTCTCTTTGAAGCTGAATTAATTCAATATAATATGTAATTCAAATATTCTTAGCGGTATTATTTCATTTCTATATAAAATTCCAATGTGCTTGCTCTTTCTTACACCACCCTGTGTCTCCGTCCCTGAATCCCCTCATTATTCTCTAATATTCTAATCTCATCATTCTGTAATATTCTAATGTGTTTCCTTGTGTATCCACCATCGCCTGTAATCAAACTCTCGGGGGAAAGGCCTGGTTTTCATCCCCAAGTCATCAAGATTTAAGGAGTAATTTACAGTCTCATCCACAATCTTCAACCATTGTACTGATTTATTAAATTATCTGTATTGATCAAACAAAATCCTCACAATTGCTTAAAATTCTGCTGCAAAACTTTTTTTTTAATCTGCAGTACACGACAGAACAAGAAATGCCACCGAGTTGTAAGACTTCCCTGATCCATCTCTTCAGTATATTCAAGAAATATATAGAATGAAGAAAATATAATCTAGCACATGAAAACATAAATATGAAATCTGTTGTTGAAATCAATAGAATCTGATACCAAGAAATGACACTGCCGAGGTCCATCATACAATCAGATTAACAAGGATGACAAGTACAGTTACTGACATGTGGTGTACATCTTGAGATATTAAACCACGTCCCCTGTGGTCACTGGTCAGATTGCATAAAACTTCTATCTTTCAAACACAGGAATTAATTTCAAATTCAAACAATCAATTGAAGAACCTTATTCAAATTCTAGAAGATTTTAGCTGGATCAATAATTACAAACCAAACTATAGATTGCATGTGACGTATATTCCCAGTCCTTGGTGAATAATAATGTAATTAAATAATGTTGTGTGAAAAAAAGTTTTGTTTCTATTTCTTCCATAACCACTATAGATTTCAGCTCACTCACAACTCGTTAGATAAACCTGTTAGTCGGTAAATATTTCTGGTCACCCACTAGTGGGTAAACATCCTGGACAGGTCACCCACTAGTGGGTAAACATCCTGGACAGGTCACCCACTAGTGGGTAAACATCCTGGACAGGAGTTTATTGGTCAAAATTCTTATTATCACGTAAAGTAACAATGCTTTGTGACGTCATCTTCAATTGTGAGGTCATAGTTCATGGCAATAGTTTCCCCGATTAAAAACAGGAATAATGTATTCTTAAGAGAAACATATGGCTTTCTTTATGTACTATCTGAACGTTGTGGGAGAGGAATTCCAAGGTCCCCAAACTGGTGATGGTTGATTATCATGTTTATCTAACTCAGTAAACCATTTGTCTTATACCATTTGAAAATTAACACATTCATTGGGGATCCTCTATGTGTACATCAAGTTGTATTTCTAAATGTACATCAAGTTGTATTTCTAAATGTACATCAAGTTTGATTACAACATGTAAACTGTGAGCATAGCAAGATTATTTCTGTGTGCATGCCAAGGTTTATTTCTGTGTGTATAGTGTTTATTTCTGTGTGCATACCAAGGTTTATTTCAGTGTGTATAACCAAATTTGATTTCTGTGTGTATGCCAAGGTTTAACTCTGTGAGTATACCAAAATTGTTTTTTCGGTGTGCATGCCAAGGTTAATTTCTGTGTGTATATATACCAAGGTTTATTTCTGTGTGTATACCAAGGTTTATTTCTGTGTGCATACCAAGGTTTATTTCTATACTCATATAAGTATATTGACATTGCACTGTATAGTATTGATATTCTATCTAATCAAGTTTATTTTGGCTGTAGTCATATAGTAGGGAGCTCTAGCTAGTTAGTTAAGATAATTTTATGCAAAATTTCAACCCCACCTGCTATATTTGTTACAGGAACATAACTGCAAAACTTTGACCTTGACATTTGAAGCACTTTACAGCAAACATGAAGTAATTAGAAGTCCATACATATCATAATTTTGACTTCAATTACAAATGTGGGGTTGTGATTAGAAATTTGTCACTATCATTTCAAACTGACTACCTTAACCCATTCACTCCCAAGGTCACATTTGAACCTTACCAAATCATAGACTGTGCAAGTGCAGTTTAAATATGTAGGGATGAATGAGTCTAATTATCGTGTTAGGCCTATCCTTAGTCAAAACACAAAAATGATGTTTGTAGGTAGCCGCTGAAATTTTTAGGTCTACATATAATTATGATGTGCAACACCCAATACACGTGATCATTTAGAGTAATCAGCCCCTACATATCAATAGACTTAACTCAGGGTCAGCCGGAGGCCAGGAATTGTAGAACATTTACGGTGCACGTGTACTCAGGGTCGGCCTTAGGGCAGCCATCGTAGAACATTTACGGTGCACGTGTACTCAGGGTCAGCCTTAGGGCAGCCATCATAGAACATTTACGGTGTACCAGTGAAGGCTTCCGTCACAGCAGCAATAAGGTTTCAGGCTGTACACTTATTGACTCTTAATGAGGGGAATATGGATTATTGACAACGCACTGTTAATCTAATTATAAACAAACATGTATTTTGATGTTAGAAAGAAGTTGTTGCTGCACTGTGCCAGGTAAATGTTAAAGCCTAAATGATATTTGTATGCAGGTACATTGTTATATTTTACTTTATTTTACCGTTCAGCATTTGTATGCTATTTTAGTCTCTTCCTGCATGTTTTCTATTCTCAGAATCTTTCATTTAAAAAGGGGGGGTGGTGGGATGTTGGCTGTGAGATGTGGAGTACTTCATAAGAAGGAATTTACATACATGCTTAAGGGAGGCTTATATACATGTATGTGTGTGTACACAGGATACAAAATCAACAAGATTCTCCTTGTCTCGATTACTCTACTGCTATATCAGTATACAAGTCACCTTGTTCCTGGGAAATCAAGACTTATCATCATTTCAAAATGTTCTACTGATACTCAGCTAAACCTTCCATGTGATTTCTAGTCAAGACCATTTTATTTTATTTATAGTATATTATAGCAGTTCCCATTGTATATGATCCTTTAATTAATATGTGATGTGTATGTAATTAGTAGTGATGGTTACATCTTTACTGGATTTTATAATAATGAGTCACTTTCTGTGTTTTTACTCTCTAGGTAGCTACCAGGGAGCATCAGGTTCTCAATTGAAGGAGGAATACTTCTAAAGACAAGACTGTTTAGACAGAATTGATGTTACAAGTCTTTTGTCCATCTTCAAGTGATTACTTGTAAAGTTTATGTTACAACATTGTGATGTCATACAACCAATAAACTGATATATATGGAATCCTGTAAACCTTCAGAAGGGAACTATAAATATTTACTGTCAGGTACAGCATATGGCATCACCACTTCTGTGACACGGATTGATAAGATCTATTTGAGTTTATATTGCTCACCATTTTGTTTGATCTTAATTTATGGTTCTATATCATCATGAATGGGACCATCAACAAGTTAAATAACTCTATTTGTACTTTTAATTAACTTCTATATTGACAAGTACCAGTTATCTGATCATTAAAATTGGCTTCTACAATGTATATTGATATTTGTGTAGAATATCCAATATTTGTTCTTCATTGCAAGGGAATGGACATTAGGAATCTAACGAAATTCTGTTTTTCGTCTACTAGGTGAGGTGGTAGTTTGTCTTTAGCTGGTAATGGGAGTTAGGTGTAGTTAGTAGGGCTGGAGATGTTAAAATCAATGCTAGCAATGTCTATTGGTAGACTGTAGGGAAGTGGACACAACACGCCTACAGTGGTGGTAATGGGCAACATAGATCTACTACAGGAGTATCACCCAATACTACAATGATACCCCTACCCTTACCTCGGTGGCTGGGCACTGATAATAGTAGCCATAGGAACCACAGGGGTGTTATAATGAAAATCATGTCACAGACTGGCAGGAAGATCAGATCCTGCACAGACGAAAAGAAGCAATATATTTGCCAACTTAAAAAGAGGTAATTCACAGCTCTGAGCTGAATTGTCTGGGTCCCTTGCAGGTGTGAAACCATTTTTGTTTACTGCAAAAGGTGACCATGGACAGTAGAAAAAACTCAAAACATACCAAATATAACCTATGACAAAACTTTAGCTGGCTGAGGGATTGGACAAACTATCTGGTAAAGATTTAAATATTTAATGCCTATACACAAGCAGTGATATAAGAATCAAGAAAAGACTTGTCCTAAAGCTAGCTAGGTGACAGTTGTTGTTGAAAGCTTTGGGCCATATATATACGGTATATATCTACATACAGGAAGTTATCAGTGCAGAGTTTGTGGAATCTGAATGTGTGCTTTATGATCATCAATTCAATAGAAACCTCAATACACACGTCAATTCAAGTGAATTTCTTCCTTATTGAAGAATTATTTTTATTTTATTACAAAAGAATCTGAATTTTGATAGGATTAATGATACACCGCGAGTGATGAGCTGTGACAAGTCTTATGTTCAATAAGTAAACTCCAACACACTCAGGCACCTTATTAATAGTCTGCAAAGGTGTTACACTCCAAAAGAATGTCCTCATCTTTCGTCTGGAGGTTTATTTGATGGAACTGACAGTTTCTACATATAGCCTGTGAATGTATGCATTAAAACTGTCATCTAAATGTCAGATTCATTTTCTTTATGTCCTGCACTATTCATGAAAATGGATTATACCACATGGCCAATTGTTTGATCAGATCCTGTGGAGTTCTAATAATAGTATTGGTGACTGTGTATACACCTGTATACAGGTTTTTACCTGTTTATTTCATAGCGTGGGGGCGGCAGTTTATCTACACACAGCCCACACTGACACACACTCCGGCAGTGTTAAATAAACATACCTAGGTAGTTCTACCCTGATAAAGACTTTCGATCCAATACTCCTCTGTAGTAAACCCTCAGCGTTAATATGCAGTCAGCCAATTCGAAGTACATGTGAAATCAACTAGGATTATAGATTGAATTTCAGTAAATAAACATAATGTACTTAAAGCTATATTTAACACTGACTTTGCTAGTCAATGCAAGTTCTGAAAACCTGCTGGATCCATACAGTATGCATTTAAAACATATATCAACAGATCTTGAGATACCTATACCTAGCATTAGACATTTCACAGATCTGGCAAGATGCTGGAGTAAAAAACACGTTCTTTAGTATGAGATTTCCAGATATTCCTCGCTCTTATTAGGATATCAGGACGTGAAGTTTTAAATACACAGTCAGATCATGGATGTCTCAAATCCACTTCTGCCTTGGCCGTGATTGATCTATAGAAAATGACAGGAAGAATAAGCTGGATATATTTAAGTGACAAAATAGGATTCTGACTGTCAACCATCTATAACGACTCAGTAATCCTATGTCATCTGATATATACATGTATGAATTTGTGACGACAAGGTCCAGGGATCCTGTATTCTCGTGGTAGTTCATCACACAATAGTAACCATCAGATCTGTTTACTGGTATGGGGTAACAGTTGTAATGAACCTTACCCCTACTTTGATAGAGCCCTAATGTCCAGGAATAAGACCAGGCATATAGGGTTTACATATATCAGGGCTCGCGCTGTCGGTAGCCAAAGTAGCCATTTAATTTGGCTATTTTTATTTTTAAGTGGCTTAAAATACGATGTGGCTACTAAAATTATATATATATAATAAAAAATAAAGTAAGGTAAGTAATTGTGACATCACAATGTTGTCCTTTTGAAAACAAGCGCACAGCGAGCGGAAGCATGATACGCCCGTCAGACCCTCGGAAAGGTAATGATATATTGGAAGGAGGTAGTGACATATGATATAAATGTGTTTACTGCCACCGTTTTGTTGTTGACTGTGACCTTGCCATTCATTTACTGTGTTTATGGCGCAAGCTATTTTGTGTTTCAGAATTACACTTTCGTGGTCAATGTTGCTATTACTAAAACTAGAACCTTAATATTAAACATGTTTGGTTTTTGTATTACAATACTAAATTTGAAAGGAATTAAGCAAATTATTAAAAAGTTCTTGCAATTTCGACGGAATGCCCTTATTTGGCAATGAAAAAGGGGCATAACTCTGCCGAATAGCAACTTGCTTTTTAGTCAGTTGTTAGATCTTAATTTTTCCATATACAATTACATGTACCAGGTATATATCTGAAGTTCCAACTATAGCTGTTAAAACAAAAACATACTGTTGTAGATGTACATGTGGTACAACTGTTGTGCATACATGTGCGGTACATATATGTAAAACAACTGATTTACATGACGGCTGTACACATCTTATGTGGTACAACTGCATGTCTTGCATATAACTGCAGTACATGTAAGTATGAGTTAACACTTTTAAAAAGGTTGTATTCCAAGTTGGCAATAACAATGTTGTATCACACAGGAAAGTAACAAGATATTTCCCTGAAAACAATTGAAACGACTACAATACTGTTTCAAATCTGGATAGGGGTGCAGTGAAACCAAAGACTCCACTCCGTTAATTTATAAAACTCTAGTAGTAAAATGATTCTCTTACAGAATGTATCGCATATAGAATACAACTGCTTCAAGACACTTTGTATAAAGTCATTCAACAATGTACCAGTTACCTAATGGTAGTGACACATGTTCAGGTTATAAATGTCTTTGTCTCCCATGTGTAACATATCCTACCCTTCCACCAATATATCACACAGATAAGATAGCGTACACACAACATGCCAGTAAAATCTCCCCGCCTCATTAACTCACAATTTTTTTCTCACAAACAACATGCAGGAAAAGCCAATTGGATATAACACAGGTTCAACATACGCTGTCTCACCTCATTAGCATACTCTGCCTTATTAATGTTTTACTATGTGGGATAATTTTATGATACCAGCATTAATAAGTTGACAGTATATGGATGAGTGAATCCTGCCTGGTAGTGTTACCAGCCATTAGAGCAGTGCTGGTAACATCACTAGTACTGTAACAGCCTCAACAGGTAGCTCGATCTACGCAATCCAATTCAGACAGACCTCAGGCACCCAGTAGTAAACTTGCAGCTTTGCCTTACAGGGATGGATTTTCAAGGGTGATGGTGGAAGATAAAATACCAGTAACAACAGTTTGAAAAACATAATAATTGCCCGTCTAGAGTGTAACTGGGCAATCTTTTTGTTTTGGAGGAGGGGCTCGCTGTCCAACACAACAAAACACAACACCCCCACCTTACAATCTAAACCTGCAGGATAAAACTGTAAATGAAACCCAAGTGTTAACTTATCTGTAGCATTAATCAGTACCAGAAAGTCAGCAGCTGAATGTACAATTTATATGTGTGTTTTACATGTGATCACAACCTCCCCTTTTTCAAGTAACCAAGACATTAAATTTACATCAAACTGCAAAGGCCAGATGGATGATGTTTATCTTTAGTTCACTACAAGGCACAAGGACTAAGGTTTTTACCAATTTTCTAATATTCGATAAACTTCCTATCATTATGAACTTATAGTTAGGGGACGTTTTACTGCTGTCACTTTACAGTGTGTCTATCAGATCTGTTAACCTGAAAAATTCAGAAAATCAAGGCGGGACTACAAAATTTTACATTTAGCATGATAAGGCTGTATTTGTGTGGTCAAAGTTTATAAGACGTTACCAGTATATTAATATTAACCACTACTAGAAATGCTTCCACTATAATATGCTAATCCCCCTTATTCTACTAGGAGGCAATTTACAACAATTATCCAACAATCATGCCCCATGAGAGAGCAAGCTTGTATTGCACACTGTATATATCCATAAATGCTATAACAATTTGACCTATATTTGAGTTGTTACGTTTCTAGCTATCCTGTTTTGGTGTTTGTTAATTTTCTATGTGAAAGAAAGATATAAATTTAGGTGAAAATGAGATTTTTTTTGTGTATTCAAGGCCTTATAAAAGCCCCTTTCCCTATATATTTTTCCTGAATCATTGTTGAATTCACTTTATTTTCCAAAAATCCTGCTTTTTGTATATGATATTTCCCCAAAGTCACAATTAAGGCACAGGCCACTGTCTTTTTAGAGGTAGAAAAAGCACTGCAAGAAATCTGCTCAATTCACATTTCTGTACACAAACAACAAAACTATGGTACGTAGTAATAAGACATAAAGTGAAAATAATAATTTTAGACAGTATCTTTTTAATAAGAACAAATAATTGCCCATCAAAAGTGTAACTTGGCAATTTTTTGTTTTTGAGGAGGGGCATACTGTGTAACAACACCCACCCCCACTTACAACTTAACCAACTGGTGATTTTCATCGTTCACATGTAGAAAGTTAGCAAAAACCAAAACACGATATTAACCAGAAACCAAACTAGCTCAAATATAGGTCAAACTATATCATCAAACTATATCATCAAACTATATCGCCTAGTGACACTGTTTACATGGATCTGGTCACATATTTCATCATTGAGCACTACTGGCATACTGTTGTAGATTTTTATGTTACGCCTACGATGACCAGACAGCTAAAGTAGTCCCATACCACTGACTTCATTTTGCTAACAAATAATTACGTTTTATGTCTAGCCAATGTAAGGATTATGGTGATTGGATAATGGTTTGACTGTCAGCCAATCAGATTTTATTTTGTGTTACTAAATAAAATGCTACTGTAAAGTTAAAACTGAACCAATTTACTGGATACTACAAGTCACCAATCAGATGTGGACTATGAGTACTGAACTATGATTAAGCAATATTTCAGTTACCACCATAAAACCACAAAATGTGAAAGTGATGATATAGCACATCCTTGGAACAGTGACTTTGACCTTGACCTTGCCAGTAACTAGCTATCTAGCTGTGAGGCATACAGGTTGGTTGTATGAATTTCAATTGTTATCACATCTTAAGGGTTGCCATCTGGACACATCATTTTGACAAGGGACCACAAACAACTGTATATATATAGCTACTTGATCTTTGACCTGTAACTACAATGAGTGATCTTGATCTGATACAAGACACACTGTTTAGTGGTCAGACTTACTTTAGTGGTCAGACTTACTTTAGTGGTCAGACTTACTTAAACATGCACACAGAGTTATCAGAATGTTTCTCAGTCTAGTTATACATGTCTAACAATTAAAAGTGTATCTAAAGACTACATGAAAATAGATCTCCCGAAACATCTGTGATTCGTCAAATCTACACATCATACAGGTACATGTGTATACACCTAGGCCTGTACCACATGATACTTCTTCACAAATACTAGTGTATAGTATAGGATATATAAAATAAGTGATGTAATTGACATATTATATTAAGTATGTACAATGCCCTGGGGCTTTGAAAATAAAACCATGCTATAAAATTAAAGATTATAAATTAAACATGCTACCATATTGTAACATTGCATCTTGTTTCCAAACAAGTTACTGAGAAGTTACACTGTTTGTGAAAGATCAGTAAATTAATGATGATCCATCTACCACAAGCACGAGTATAATAACTCTGTATCATCAGACAGAATGTAATAGATATACTAATTAAAACAAGAGAGATAACCCAAACACAAATCACAGGTAGCAAACAGTTGTATAATCAAATGTATTAACTCATTTCCCACCGAAATTTTATAATGAACTATTCCAACCCTTGGATTGGAAGAGTTCAAATGTGTCTTCATGGGTGAATGAGTTAATAACCTATTCTACGTTCTTAGTTTATACATGCACAAGAAAAAAGACATCTATTATACATATCTTAAACAAAGTAAACGAAGGAGCATCAACACCAAGGATTCCGTTACGGTAGACGTTTTATTGTTGACATGTTGCATATTGTTTTTTGGTATTTTGACAAGTCAGTAGATCAAAAATGTACATAATTATATTCTGTAGACGGAAAAGGTTTTCTGAGCAAACACAGCCCATGCAGATTCACAAGGTTTTAAGACTGAATGAAAATTGATTATATATGTTATACTAGTATTAATATCTTCCTAATATCATATCTGTGCAAAATTATAACCAAAATAATTTATTGCTACACTGGCAATAATCTATCACAGAGGAAGATTTTATTCTATTACACATAATTCCTTTTTACGTGGAAATAATTTGTTAAATATTGATCTACAATAACAAATAACATTGGAACTGATTTGAATCGTTGAAATTGCAGCATCCTTTCCCATTCTGAAATTGGTGCTAAGGGTTCAAATTTAGGCGACCTATATCTGCTGCAGGCTGGTTACTGAAGGGTTTTACAAACCATCTTCACCCGTACTCCAAACAGGCATCAGGACTCGGAGTGACAGCCATTACAATTATTCATGGACCTCTTTTCCCTTGGTTCCTAACTTACAAAACATGTCAGGAGCCGACCCTATTCCACTATTTGACAAAAAACTGTTTAGATTCAAATTTGCAAAATGGAAAAACATAAAAAATAGCAGGGCAGAGTCGAAAAATCAATATCTTTTTGAGAGTTTCGATTTTGTTTTTGGCAAGCAAAACTATCTTCATATTCAGTAAAAGTCAAGAATTTAACAAGACATGAACATTTGGACCATTCAGGGAAGATGTTGTATAAGCTATGAGCAATGCATCCCATACAAAATACAGTGAATGATAAAGTTTTTTTAATGAAATAGACATTCTCTATGTAGTACATTTGAAAAGTATCTTCTAACCATGAACAAGAAATCCATATATGTATAAAGCCTACTGAAGGTGTATAGCCCACAACTGCAACACCCTCTGTGGTTGTACTTATGCAGAATCTGTCACAGGAAGAGAGCAATATAAAACTCCCTTGACGTAGAAAATCAAAAGCCAATCATACAACCAACAGTGTACATGTATGTAAATAAGGCTCAGTAAATCTGATATCCAACAATGAATCGATAGCTTTATCCCGGAGCCAAAACCAGCGAAGGTGTGTCAGTGTTTAATGAAAGGATTTATGCTTGTTTAATTTCCCACCACATTAATAGGAACAGAAAACAATGCTGGTCCTCTCCTGAAGTTCTAACTCAATAGTCTGTTTCAATCCAATCTTATTAGATTTCAAAGTTGCTATAAACTTGGAATTCCTGATATTGATGATAATGTTTCAGTGCAAAAGATTTGTTATGCAACTGTGCTTACTGCAAAGAGTTATAATTCACAAAGAACATATTTATTGTTGTGTATAAACAATTAAAAAATTCTTCAATTGGAAAGAATTAGATTTTGACATCTCTGAACAGGAAATCTTTGCTATAATTATTGAAGATATAAACAAAGTATTCCATCCAACATATAACAATATATTTTCTCAATGTTCTTGGCCCTAAATGACTTAAAATCATTGACAGGCCATAACCAAAACAAAAACAAGAACCAAACCTCCCAAAGTTCTACATAGACATCTCTTTATCATATTCTCCAATGGTGTAAGTGAAAGCATTGTCAAAAGCTACTGTTACATCCAAATATTCATATGCAATACACATTTTGACATATGATAATAGTGTTTCCCAAAAGTGCCGGGCCGTCTGACAAATCCAGAAAATACCTGTTTGGTCCGTGTATTATCTGCCCCATTGTTCGAACATCAGTTGTGTTCAACTTTTAGTTAACAATTTCATTGTTGTTAAATGTATTTGGTTCAATAACGTTGCGTCATACCATAGTGTGCCGTTGTTTACCCTATCACTTATAGGTAATGAACAGATTTTTTAGACAAAACTTCATTTGATCCTCTGAAAATCTAGTAACTGTATGACGGAATGTCCTGTGACAGTTGGAAGATTTTCGTGGACACTGTGATAATTTGATAGGCAGACACCTTTTGTGTCGTATAGAGGATAAACCACTGTATTTCAGACTTGTTGAGAAATATCATTGGTTTTATTGTCATATAAGTAAATTTACAGGGGAAATGGAACAAAGCCAGTAAACAGATATCTGCAACAGTAAATCCATTGATATGTGTCCAAATCATGTTTTGATCCAAAATGTTTCCAGATAACCAAATTCAGGCCAGTTTCATGTCATTTTTGTCCATTGTGAAGTCCTCTCCGCTATGTTCCGATAGTTTATGGAGGATTGAAATCTCAATATCTTTGATTGACCTATGACTTAAGAAATTAATATTAAGCATACAATAACTTGTTTTACTCTGCATAATAATAGTGCTGAAAATGTTATAAGTTAATGTGACCTGTTGTATAATTCCACCATTCATGTCTGCAATAACCTGACCCTGCCCCCAAAACACACACTCACACATACATGTAATCAATCTTCTTTTCTGACATATATACTATCTGTCCCCTTTCTAATATTCCAGATACATTACTTCATGCAGCAGGATATCAAGGTGTCAAGAGTTGTTTTGGGCATGCCTCTGTTAATAATGAAATACTTGTACCTAAGCAGACATACATATTTTAGTTTCTAATTATACACGTACAGTGTATAATTCATACATTTAAAACCATAACTCTTTTTATCTTTTGATAATGAAACCATTTTAAATACTGTCACTCAGTTTCTACATGTTGGAAGTATACACAAGGACCATTGATTACCGATGCTGCAGTCACTAATTAAATCAAGGTTCTATAGACAAATCCATAGCATTGTTATGATCATCACAGACATGTGTACATCCACACCAACTCTAATTAGTGCTGCAGTGCCGTGTTTGTGTTACACTGAGTACCCTGTTTCACTGAGTACCGGAGCATGTGTGTTACCGAGCCATACAGAAGCTGTAATGAGCCAGCTTTTGTCACATGAAAACAACCATTCCAGATGGGGGACAAAAAAAACAGCAACATCACCAACTTAAGGAGTGTATACAAACATTATATTGATTACCTTGAGTTATTTTGAAGCCCTGGACACCAATCTTTCCTCTCCAGTGAGGAGAGGAGGGGAAAGGAAAACAGCGGTGTAATCCCTATGCAATGATCATGACATAGTGTCCATTTTATTATTATTTGAAGTGATTCCCTTTTTATCACTCAGCAACAGACCTGCCATACCTACAAGTACAGTACCAGTGCAGTAGACAAGACCTGCCATACCTATAAGTACAGTACCAGTGCAGTAAACCAGACCTGCCATACCTACAAGTACAGTACCAGTGCAGTAGACTATGTATTCAGTGCTGATGTTAGTTGTTTGTTCTATTAGTTTAAATAGCAATAGTACAGGAAAGATGGAAATTCCCAGTTTCATAAACAGTCTTGTAAATTTGTACTAATCACCATGTATTAACAAGAAGAACCATGATGTGCATATAAAATAGTTTAAATCTGTGTGCCCATGTATAATTGTGTAACTTTGGGTACCCAGGTTCAAAATTCTACACCTGAGACATGACAGCCCTGAAATAGAAAGTGTATGAAGCGATACTTCATGACATAGCACAGGACCAGGATTTACGACATGTACAAATCATATTTTGATTTCTAGGTACATATCCATTTCTGTACCTTTGAAAGCCCTAAAACAGAGGATGTTGTTGGCTAGCAGTTCCAAGTTACGTAATACAAGCACATCACATTACAAGAACCGTAAAATTTATGGACCTTTTCCAATTGTTTTATAATTCAACCCTGCAGGACCTGGAACATATAAATATTACATCATATGCTGTTGCTATGTTTCTGTATATACTATATTGATGAATATAACCTACTCTGACGAGCATTCCGAATCCCTTTATTTTTCTTGTCAGTATGTGTATAAAGCCTAGACAGAGTCAGTGACTTTTCTACTTCTTTTCCACAGTGGCCTGTGCCTTGTGACTGTGTGAAAAATCTCACAGAAAAAGCATGATTTGGGGGGGGAAATAAAGCAATTTTTGCAATGATTTTGGAAATGTACAGCAGAAATTGTCCTGAGGATGGGGCCTTATACTGGCCCCATTAACCTTGAAATAGTCCCTTTGAGTAATTACAGTTGCTGGAGGCAATACAGAATTACTTGCATGATTTGAACAACCATAATACTTTAAGGCCATATTTATAATACTGATCACAACGAAATAATTAATAATTGCCAGTACCATGAATCAAGTCACATGGTATGATACATACAACCCCAGAAAAAGTCATCAAAGTCTGTTTTAATCCCTATTTTCCCTACCATAAGCATGTGTACCACAATACCACTGAAACCTATTAATTCCTAGATTAGGCTACAGAAACAACTTCAAACCAGATCGTATTGTAAGTATCCAGTGCTTTGTGATTCATATGTACTAAAGTCATATAGTTTTTAGTCTGAAATTGCACTATTGGTTACCAGCCCTTAACTTTTTTATGAAGAATTTCCCAGTTGCATTTTACAACTAACTTATTATCTCCACCTAGTTTGTGAAATTAGAATCAGACATCCAACTTCCAAGAAATCAAAAATATAACAGTTCATTTTTTTCTTAATACAGTATTTTAATATTCTAGAGATGGGGGAAGCCTAACCAGCCACATCAATTTATGTTTTTTGTTATTAATCAACTGAAAAATAACTGGTACACATTATGTGACATATATATACCACAAGAAAACGGCCTTAAAGATAAATCATTACTTTCTGATGGTATATAAAATGACATCATGAGAAAAAAACGTGTACACACCACTTGATGTACTGATTAAGTCTTTACAAAACTATGTGGTCAGACAGGATTCAGCATTTTTAGCCCACCATCATCTGATGGTGGGCTATTCAAATTACCCTGTGTCTGTGGTCCATCGTCAGTCCGTCATCGTCTATCCTTAAACAATTCTTGTTATCGCTATTTCTCAAGAAGTACCATAGGGATATTTCTCAAATTTAATATGTAGGTTCCCCTTGGTCCTTAGCTGTGCAGGGCAACTTTTGAGACTGATCGAATAAACAACATGGCCGACAGGCAGCCAT
>JAUMHH010150539.1:0-19511 GCA_032359455.1 Chlamys rubida | reverse complement strand
GGTCTATACACATTAATACATTGATAATAAACATAGTGGTCTATACACATTAATACATTGATTACAAACATAGTGGTTTATACACATTGATACATTGATTACAAACATAGTGGTTTATACACATTAACACATTGATTACAAACAGAGTGGTCTATACACATTAAGATTTGACATGTATATTGTTAATCATTGATGATATGTTGCAAAGAATAGTTGTCACTTATTAGCGACTTCAATATCGGATGCTACTCCCTTTTGACTTCGCTATATTTAATCGTATTCCATGAGATACTATATATTTCAGTAGGTTATAGAAGATACATGGTGTTTTTGTTTTTTGTTTTTGTGAAATGTGTAGTAGTCAGATCAACTGGACATTGCTCTAAAGTGTAGCCGTATCTTTGTAAGAACGTCTGACCATTATTGTAATATTATTACTAGGGGTCGTATCTTAAGCATTTTTTTCAAATAATTCCCTGATTTCTATTGTAATGATATGGGAAGACGGAGATATACTGGACCTTGACCAATAATCGCCCAGTCGCTGTACACCAGAATGATGTACTGGGAACAATGCTCAACTCAAAGTCAGTCAAATGCACTATATATATCTTATATGGTGTCACTTTTCGGTGCGAATGACAAAGCAAACAGCAGTTATCTTATTTGATATCCTATAACAGTATCTGATCGAGAATAGCGAGTGTGTTACGGCACTAGTTTTCACCTCGACATGATTTCTTACTCGGGTGAGAAATCGTGCTATCATTGCTGCGTTCGCAACACGATTTCTCACCCGGAAAGAAAGGAATCGTGCACGTTTCCTCACCCCAACTCTCCATCTCAATGGGGGTATAGTCTGACTGATTACATCCGTGGTGTCTTAAAACTTGCCTTAGTGTACATGTAATAGATGGGTTCTCATGTTATCGGTAGTTCAATTTACAACATGCCTATTATCTATTGATAGCTCGATGTCTCGGAAAATGAGAGGCCATGATTTAGATCTGTACCTAACCTAATATCGAATATCACTAGTGTCTGCGCAGTAGTTTATAAAGGGACTATTTCTAGCTATGTTAACAAAGAAACCCGCCCCCTCATAACTTTCGTTTCAGAAGTGATACAAGATTTATGCTGCTGTTTTAACTCTTTTCAATCCTTTATACATCCGATGTTATTACTTTGAATCACTCTACTAATTATTTAGATGATTAATTAACCTAATTACAGCATAGGGGTCGAAAAATGGAATATCAGCCTGAAAGTATTTTTCTGAAGAAAAAAATAATTGTATTTTTGCATCGTTATACTTAAGAAAGAACATTTTCTTTCATGTAGTGCTTTAATGATATATTTATCATCCAGAATGTGAGTTTAATCAAATATTTTGTAGAATGTGAGTTTAATCAAACATTTTTTGAAAATTTTAATGTAAAATATAGGATTTTTCATTCTTATTATTCTTGTATACCAAACATTTTCATAGTATGAAGAAGTGGTGATATTTCAAATGCAATTGCAAAAGTTCAGTCTAAAAAAAGTGGTGGAAAGTATTCATTTCGAACAACAAAGTACCCTGTGTACCCAAAAAGGTGAGGGCATAAGAGACCTCCCTGGCGTTCACCAAACAGCAATGTACCTAATTACAGGTTATTGGTAATGAAATTCGTTGCAAGTCTACAATAAACCTTTCAGTGCATGTTAGGTCACAACAAATTCCAAATTGAAATATGCTTCATCACTTGGTGTGATTGATAAAGTTTTTGTTACCAATCAATTTTAAGATAAAATGTAATATATCCTTGTCACTTTTTAGAATTTGTTCTTATACATTTTATCATCAGAATTTCATTTTTTGCATTGTTTTTAGGGTAATATTTCATACTCATTTTATTCATCTCATAATGAAGAGTTAATACATTGGTGAAGGTCGCCACCGTATCTTCGCAAAATCTCATAAAATGTAAAAAAAAAATCCAAAATATAAATGGCTTTTGATTAAACTGACTAAAAGTGGCATAGATTGCTCAAATGAAGAAGTTAGTATTTGTTCCGAAGAGCTACATAAGGTATCTGTGCAAAAGAGAATCTGAAAAAGAACAATGATAACTAACCAATGCAAGGGATTTTTATATGTATACTGTAGTTTATGATCCGTAGTTTCGGTTGCGTCATAATTGATCCTTCAGTGCATTGTTAGTTTGAAAATATTCGTCTTTTGGAGAAAAACTCTGGCTTTTTGAGAATTTCAGTTTTATGCTTCTACGAAAAATGAACCAAGTGCTCATTTGAATTTTTATGGATGTTTTTGTTATGATAAGGTTTAGGTCTTCACCTCACCAAAAGAAAATTGAAACCAAAGGAGGGGCAATTTTGGAAACCACCCCCTTTGTAATTGATAATCCAAAACGGAAATAATCGATCATCAGCCCATAACTAATGCAGACCCAATCCTTATATATGTCCAATGATCAGTAAGTTCATGTTAACTACCTACTGGTAAGTATGATTAAAATATTTTTGTTTCATTAAAAAAGTTAATCAATAAATGGATAGACAAAACACAAACATACATTGATATCTATAACACCAATCTCTTTGTTATCTAGGACAACTTTACCCAGTGCCCCAGCATGGCTTTCTCTTACCTGTGACTTGAGAGAGAGAATTTCGGTTCTCAGTATGCGTTCTGTTTCATCCTTTTCTGCCTCCAGCTGTTGGTACTTCTGCTGCAACTCCTCCAGTTTGTTGGCTGCGTTTTGGTGATTAGACTGCTCCTTTTCCTCAACCATCCTCACATCCTACAATATCCACAAACAAACTGTAGATCAGCAATGTAATGCTCACTATAGGCTGTAAAATATCCTTGTACAGAGTCAATTGATAGGGACCAAACCTTGATCTGTGGACACATACTGCTTCATCTTCATATAAACAAAAGCTCAGTGGGTCAAGTGTCCCCCAGTGTGGGCATACAGTTCAACAAGAAAATTTTGTCTTAATCTACCAGTAAGTATGTGGTTTGAAGTTTTGTTCTAATAGGTGACCCCTTTCTGAACTCCCCCCTAATGTCGGGGTGACAGTCCCTTTTTAAGTCTAGATTCTGATCCTCATCATCTATGAATAATTTTGTGAAATTTTGGTAAAAATCACCATGTAAAATTTCTAAATTTTGGACTTCTGGCTTCAGTGAGAATCGTTGGAAGCAAAAGCGTGGATGAGGGACAGTCGGACAGACACTGTGATAACTATACAGCACCTTCATCTCCGATGTGAGGTCCTAGATATGAATCTTGTGTCAAGAAATAGGAGTTAATCTTTTATAAACTCCTCTTTAATACTTTTCTGGTGATGATCTTGTGTAAATGGAGTTAATGTTTTATAGAGTTTTTTTAGAGTTACCTCACTGGTGATGATCTGTGTGGTGTAGGTACTACTGTTGTTTTCCAATGGTTCCTCCTGTATGATCATGATGTGATGTGTCTGGCCGTCTGAAGTGTCCACAGTCTCATTGGCAGCCACGGACACATGGACAGAGCCCTCTGGTACCTTACCATTGGGTACAGTCACCTGGTGGGACTGGCTCATCAAACCTGTACAATAATTCAATCATTTGTCCTGTAAGTACTTTGAAACTTTCAATTGAGGTTGGTATAGATTTAGCATTCTATTAAAGTTCAACATAACCAAAAGTCTTTTTTCTTTTATTGTTTTTCCATGTGTTCTGTCACTAGGTGACACAAAGTGTGTACAAAAGTCTAAAATGCCTATATGGAATGGTCATTTGTCAGAGCTATTTACAAATGGGTGTTTTCAACAACAAGATTGATGTGGTCAGTATACTTCAGCTAACTGAAATTAGTTGTTATACCTGCCTCTATGAGGGTTGTGTGAATACATATCTGAGTTGTGTACAACCTACCTTACTTCTATACCAGACTTGGTGACATCACAGCCACTGTAAGGGTTGTGTGTGTATAAATATCTGAGTTATTTACAACCTATCTTACTTCTATAATTAGATTTGGTGACATCACAGCCTCTGTAACTTAGAGTAAGGGTTTTGTGTGTGTATATGAGAGTTGTGTATAACCAACCTGGTTCCTGTGCCAGACTTGAGGACATCACTGCCTCTGTCAGGGCCGGGTGTATAGATATGCCCCCCTGGTCTATAGTTGTACTGTCACAATAGCCAGAACTAGGATTGTTCACTTCCTGGAATAAAGATGTAACGAACAGCTTAAGGAATAAGTTTGTTTGGCAAGGCAAAGAAAGTATTGCGAGCATTCAGTAGACCCCATCTCAAGACAAGCTAATTAAGACATCAAAAATGAACAAAGGGCCATAAGTCAGTATGTGGCACTTCATCATCCCAAGAGGTACTGGTTACCAACCAATTCTTGCCAAGTACCAATTCCCGCCAAGACCTGTGTATGATGCTAAAGCATACACAGAATGTTTACCAATCAGAATCTGTGTTTTACAGTAATATGAAAATATCCATGCCTAGCGATAATTGATCCTTGGCAAGAAATGGTCAGATGATGAACTCACGTACAAAATTTGACAATGGTAATATGGTGAAATATATACATCTAACAGACATTGAGAAAAGGGCCATAACACTTGTACTGACTGGAGCACCTGTATCATACACACCTGTTCACCTGTATCAAACACAGCTGTTTACCTGTATTTCATCCACACCTGTTTTACTTTTATTTCATACACACCTGCGCAACCTGTATCTGAAAGGTTGTCTGTGGGTTTCGGAAGTGGGTTTTGTAGTGTTTGATAGCCTCGTCTCTCCTGTTGAACCCGTTTCTACACCTATAGCAATGCCAGTGTGCTCCTTTGAACTTCTTCTCTCCTTTGATCACACCAACAATGTCACAGTGATCACAACACCGGAGAATCTTTAGACCTATTAAATACAAAATGTATTTCATTACACTCCTTTCATTAAAACTAAGGAGACATTTTAGAGGTATATGTGTACAAGGAATTATTTACAGTAGCTGTTGAATCAGAATGAAATGTTTTTAAGAAAATGCTGAACAACACATTATAGTGCTAACATTTTATTTTTTCATGGCCGTAACATGTTTGATTGATTTCCTGGCACCTACAATTGTACATGTACACTTTTTTCCCGGTGGCTATAAGTTCAAGTTAAGAATTACCTGTAATTTGAAATAATATGAAAATACATTTACCAGCAAAGTCTATGCCTTTGTCAACATGTTTAACCCTGTAATGAGCCTTCAGTATTACTGGATCCTGGTAGATGTCCGACTTTATACAAAATGGACAGTGCATATGTGCACTCTTGTTAGAACACAGCTGGTCATAGCAGGGAGCAGGGTTATAGTTGTTCTCTGTTCCTTTAATTCGGACACTTGGATGAGTCTACAAATATATAATACATAATACATGAAATGCATTTACATGTAAGAATTGACTTCATGTTGATGGTGTAAAGTTTTAATGATATTTTATTTTAAATAATTGAATACAAGTTTTACTATCACACTGATTAATCATAGCCTATACAAAATAATACAGTACTGTGCACTGCTATATATTTATACACTTAAATCAACACCACTGGCACTATTCTAGAAAACCTGTCCCCTTCCATTTTCCTCCTATAATTAAAAGTGTAATTTCACATTTTAGGCCTTGTAAAGTTATATCTATCCAATGTCTCTCCTGAAATGGCATTGAAATGATTACTTATCCATGTTGTTTCATATTTTTTTTTTACAATTCATACCTAATTTTACACACACAAAAAATATAATAACCTTTCCATTTCAAGTTCAAAAATTCATTTCTATAGCACTAGTAATAGTATGCGAAGTTGGAAGGATTTCTTGTTTAATACCCTGACTTGAGAGGTTCCAGTGCATCCTGTCGTCAGCAAGAACGATGTTAACTCCCAACCTGTTATACAGGATTATTAGTGCTTGCGGTGTTTATATAGAATATTATCAATTAATTAATGAAAAACGGGATATGTGCAAATATTAAAAGAATAACAAACTGGCTAAAATACAATCATCACTCAAATAAAACACATGTTCAGTGTAAACAAATATCGTGTGCTAGCCGGATCATGCGTCAATCGCCTTATAAGCACTTCATAATGCACCGACATTTTGGTACGACCACTGAACTAGTTATTTTACGTTGTTAAGATACTTACCACAAACGTATTCATCATCACACGGTGCTATGCAATCTATAATTGCTTTATGCAAAAGTTTTTGAAGGGTTTACGCTGTAGTAAGTTGCATTTTGTTATTCCCTCGGTTCCTCCTTGTGCTCACGTCATTGAAATTTGCCTACATAGAAGCCTTGTAAGTACGTCACTTCCGTTCTTTACAGCGTTACTTTGCAGGTCACGAAGAAGGACATAAGAAGGTTCTGCACCTTTTATGATGTAACAGCATTGAATTTGTTTAATAGAAATTTATATTAAGCTGATCTAGCGTGCAAACTGTGTATGTATGTTTAGGTGAACTAATTTTGAATTAAGGAGGTTGGTAGCACATAATATTGAAGAGTTATCCCCCTTCTGTAATTTTATTTTCAATATAGGTTAAGTCTATTCCGGTACAGGATTTGAATAATCCTCTTCACTGGACTCGAAATCGTAGAATATAATAATACTAATGATGTAAACAAAATGTACAATGTAATATAAATAATATCTACTATAGTCTATAGACAGTTAAGTTCCGTTTAATTTTGATTAAGATTCACATTAAAAGTTCGGCTCTGTAATTATAAATCAAGTCTTGATTTTCCCAAAACTTGTCTAGTCTATTTTTAAAACAGTTTGTGTTTGGAGCAGATATCACAGATTGAGGTCAATTATGTCTCTGAACTCGAGATCTCTGATTCAGTAGTCTAAAGTCACAGTACCAAAATCGGGACACTTTTTTGTGAAATATTGATGCATTTCATTCTATAGTACCGATCCCAGTAATTTTAGTTCACTTTCCCTAAATAGATATCATTATCTTTTCATTTTGATAACAAGTTGATATTTTCGGCGCATGGTTCTATAAATACAACCAGAAATATAGTCATGGTTACGTAATCGCGAAACAGGTGTAGCTGTACCCATATCGGGACACCCCTACCAGTTTTGGCTTATATTTGGAGATGAAAAAAGTATTTAGCAGAACATGGCATATCTTTGGAATATTTAAGAGTCAAAGATCGTTCTGAATGAATTTCTTTCCCAAACTACCATTATTTGTGAAATAGTAGGATTGTGAAAAGTCACATACAAAAATTGAAAATAAATAACGTCGCATGGCGCATCAATTTAGAACGTTACATTTTTGTCATTATTTACAAACTAAAACTGTGATTGTAACCATAAGTGGCAGTAAATAAAGTTCATAAAATGTTTTATTGGTATATTAGCATCTTTAAATCAATATTTTCGATTTAAAAATACTTCTTTGCACAGCATGCAAATTTCTTGTGACTTTTTCCCTCAAGTGTCCCGATTTTGGTACCGTGACGTTAAATGACGTCAAATGACGTTCAATGACCACATGTACTCTACCTCTGAAGAATTAGGATTAGGATTATCAATTTGCGTATTTATAGTTGGCTTCTATTAAATTATATTCGTTCTATTTTTAAAAAAAGATTATCCAAATAAATATTTAATCACCTCATCTTAATTTTAAAGCTTTTCGTTTACCGTTGTTAACCTGCGTTGTTTTTAAAACTTTAAACCTGAATATAAATTAAGCTTGATTAAATACTTGAATAGCTATGATTGTTTAAATTAAATCACTTGGTTACATGTATTTGTATGTTTAATCCAATACAAATGCATGTACTGTCAAGCTTAAATAAAATAAAATGAGCGTCATATGTAAATGAAAGATCATCAAATATAAACCTAACCAATATCTTAGTGTGATATTTAATTTCAAATTTATATTCCTATATCTGTTGTTGCAAGCGCGTTGTTATCTGCTTGTATTCGTTGGGAATGGAATTGATAAAATTATTCAGTTTTCTGACTTGAATAATGTTCTATTTCTGTACCAACGCCCCCGCCAGTTGTACCACGGCATTTAGCAAATTTCGACGTTTTCGCACATTTCTTAGGTTTATTTAACAAATATGAGTTCAATGAGAGATACCAGACATATAAAGGGGAGGGGGTTGGGGTTAGGGGTGGTGTTGGAGTTGGGGGTGGGGGTGGTATTTGGGGTTAGGGGTGGGGTTGGGGGTGTATTGGTGGGAAGACATAGCTAGACGTTTGGTCGTCAAATAGTCACCAATAACGTTCAATAACTGTGGTTTCACATGTTCTTCTTTTAGAGCAAAATGTTCCTCTGTAAGAGTAACGGAACTGGACTGTAAAAAGTACCATGGTAAGCGTTGGTCCATTTCTAACTACCACACAATTTTAACATCATTGGTTTTATATATTTATTAGTATGCTCTCCTTCGACGATATATGAGCTGCCGTCCGATCTATCAATACCAAATTACCTGTGCCCATTTGTGCACATGTCACGCTTTCATCGCCGTATTGCGTCTCTGCTTGGTCCATACTTAAATCACCTACGTAATCTGGGTACGACTTCTTTGTTGTGTCAATGTTGGTCCAACGTGGCATATGTGTGCAATCCGTTCACTTTTACGTAATCGGTTCGGACTATTGGAGGACTTATGGGCCCACGACTAGGACCATCAATGGTCCTTAATGTTGCTACGGATGTCCAACAACGACTGCGCAAATGCGTTAGTATAACGCGATCTTGACGCCGCGTCCTGCTGCTTGGGTGACCACTTTGCGGATGATCAGACATAGAGTGAACGGTCTGTAATCGCGTTCCCAAAAGTTACAAATGATGAATGCAGCCATTGCAAAATGTCTGGCGACAAGTGTTTGCCCATGCTCTTGCAAAATCTTGGTTATTCCTTATTCCCTTCCATCTCCGTAAGCCTATGGTATTTTTGTTTATTTAATAATAATGGCGAAGCAATATACGAAATGTAAGAAAGGCAGTTCTTTCTTGCTGATAAGAAAAATAGAGCGACGGTTAGCGGCATGTTACATGTACCTTTAAGTTAAGAATATTTTGTTCGACATGCTAATGTTTACACATGTACGTTTCTACTATGGCGCTGCAGTATTCAAAGTTTTTATTAACATATAAATAGGACACACTCAACATGCATTTATAACACTTATGATACAAATATCTTCCTCACCTTGAACTTATTTTTGGACAAACAATGTCAGCAAAGTCGTGATACCCGTGAAGTGTGTACCTGATTATATGATGACATCACCAGTTACCTGCATGATATTAACTTGAAAATGCACTATCTTTGTTCAGTTTTAAGGGTTGCACCCGTAGGTGTTCACATTCTTAATCTATCGAGTCTTTACAGTTACCGGTATTGGAATTCATTCAAGCTATCGTAGTAATATATGTAATGGTACACCATATTACTTCTTTGCAAATTGCAGATTGCATTATTAACGTCATAAGTCATATAACATTTTAACAAAAACCAATAACAAAATATGGTGCATCCCGCAGCCAGAAGATTCCAGAGGTCTGAGCCCAAGAGTGACTTTGAAATCAAGGCCATTGCTCTGACGTCAGTATGCTTCTTCTATGCAATTGCCATTTTCCTGACAGTAGGCTTTGTCAGCAAGGCATCATCTTCAATAAGGATGTCAGGTATGTTTCTATTCGTTTTTTTCTTCTTTTCTTTTCCTCAACAATCATTTTCGTACTGTTTCATCTTCCAATCAGAATAATTTCGGTTAGATCATTTCTGTTATAAATGAAATATGTAATAATTATTTAAGTAATGTTTGGTATTGTATTTAATATATTTTGTTCAATTTCATTCCAAAAGTGTCTTCTGTATTTACAGTTTCCTCGATATTGAAGCGGTACCAATTATGGGGAAATGAGTTCCCAACCAAACTGAACCAGAAGCCGACACGATCACGCTGGACAAAGTACTTTTACCAGGGCTGAGACATCACAGACGCAAACAACACACGAATCTCAAAAACATTTACATCATCAAACGAATGATGGACAAAGGTACAAATACAATGTTTTGTCTACATTTTTGTAACAAATCTTGACACTGTGCGCCAATGCACATGCGGACGTTTGCTTGGAACTACAAATGAATTAGATCGATATTAAGTGAATCGAATCCCGATTGTCCTTTCGATGGCCAGTTGGCTATCAACTAGGATAAATATGTTGAAGGCAAATTGATGTGTGTAGTTCTGCTTAAAACGAACTGCCATTCAATTGTGAGATTGGCAAGTGATCATATTGAGTGTCATGCGAAATCATTTTGAAGATATGATCATGAATGTAAGTTTGAAAATATGTATTGATATAGGCTTCATTAAACTAGGAAATGTAAATTGATAGCTTTACTTAAACAATAACATCTTGAAAAAATAAATATGCTTTGATCTTTCTTGAAAAAACATTTTACTTCAGAATGTTTGAAATTTAAAACATTGATATGTTGTTTTTGAGTTGTAGATTTGACTATTAAGTAGTATGAAGAAATCTATAAT
The DNA here is from genome assembly GCA_032359455.1 of Chlamys rubida. NCBI lineage: Eukaryota > Metazoa > Mollusca > Bivalvia > Pectinida > Pectinidae > Chlamys > Chlamys rubida. The sequence goes on along the minus strand of JAUMHH010150539.1, from coordinate 8,899 downwards.
CAATAAAGGTTAAATTCAATCGTTTCACGAGGAAAAAACAGCAATGTTGTCTATAAGATGCTTACTTTCAGAGAGATACATATAGTCAGAGAGTTCTAATCTGAAAGATTCATTTTAATTATTTAACAGACAATCAGAGATCTTTTAGCATTACAGTTATGTCGAATGAATATTAAATAAAAACCACAGGCATATTAACTAGTGATTCGATTCTTCGAAATAATTTGTGTCTACGTGTTAAGAGTGACCGAGAAGGATGCTTAATTTTGTATTTTGTTATATTCTGTTGCTTTTCACAGAGAAATATTGTTAATAAAACACATACTACCATAGCATTGTATTTGCGTTGCTTTGATATCAATGATATCCCGATAACGCTTTTATTGTAAACAAGAGAATGCTATTTCTTTGCCTCACACTGGTATCTCCTCACGATTTGATTTTAAAATAAGCAGCGTAGCCAAAAGATAAAAGAATTATAACAGGTAAGCCGATATTTACTCCGCACTTTCAAATTTCTTTCTGGTTAAATGCCATACATGTAATAGCTTTTTTTATCGGGAGATTTCGCTTAAAGTTGTTTACACTTAGATGGGTAAATAGTAAGTCCATCATGACAAATGTAACTAACGATTATGTTAGTAATGAAAAATAAAACATGTTACCAATTTAGTGTCACTAAAACTGTAATCCGAACTCAAAATCGATAAAACCAAGGCGAAATATGAAAAAAGAAAAGGTTATTGGCACCTTTTAAACAAGTTCAAGGATATCACTAGGTGTTTAGGAAAGATAAGCTTAAACTACTTTGTTGACGACACATGCCATGTAAATTGAGGTCAAACCCAAGTAATACCACGCCCCACTAAGCTAGACTGGGGTTGTGATAAGTCAACACCGTGACACTAGTGAGAATACTAAAACATCGACCTTCACATCATACAAAGAAATAGCATGTTTCCCAATTAAATTATGATCACGACCATAAATCTTGTCTGTAGTTTTCGTCAATCTGCATAACTTGAAACCCTGAGTACCCCTTTCAGATAATCTATAAAGGCTATGTTCTTTGAATATTTCACTAAAAGGGAATTTCTACAAATAATTTACAAAAACATCACTCTCATATAATCTACGAAAATGTTAACACTTTGATTTACTGAAATAACACTTATACATATCTATTCATCTTAAAAAAAGAGATACTCTAATTTTGATATAGCAGAATTGATATAATTATATTTAATGTGATTTGATAACTCTCCAGATCAACGAACATGACTAAATGTAATTTAAATATATTTCAAATAGTTCTCTTCCATCTCCAAAGGTCTCGATTACATGTTTTGCTGCGGAACTGTCGCTCTGATAATAAACAATGTTTGAAGGCCATTGTGTCCGATATTCAAAACAGGTCCAAAATAGTTTATTGATATTTCTGAGCAAGGTCGTAGCAATTCCGTCCTTGATATCCTGATACACGATATATTTTTAATGTGATGTTTTATTGGTAGTGATATGAATAAATACCAATAATAAAATTGGTCAACATACAGATGTACCAACACATATATTAATAATCACAAAGTGGGACCATATCTGACTGTCTGGCCGACGTGTCTGCCTCTTTGAACTGTTCACGCACTTGAAATGCAGCTGACATGCTGCCACTGGCCTTGGAATATGTAAAATTACAAAACCGTGCTATGTATAACTACATAAGTACATTAATACGTCGTCCAAAGTTCAGTAGCTTTGACAGCTTGATGATTGATTAAACTTCAAACCATTAATACGTTTTGAATAGTTATAACAGTAAATATGACTCATCCGGGGATCCTTTCATGGATTTAAACTAATGTTGCGAGCAAAACACATAATGATAATTTTGCAGCTAGTTTGGAAGAATTCCTTTTTTGAAAATGTTATTGAAGCTGCTTAAGCATTACACTCCTCCTTACAGGGTTACCTGGGGACAGGTAAAGGTCAGGCCATGGTCAGTACCGGTCAATGACAGTTGTTTATCAGTTTGGGACTAGCTTGGGTAAGGTGACGCTTACCTTGGCCTAAATGAATAGATATGCATGCAAGCAAGTTTTTTAAAAACGTTTCTGAAAGATGAAGTGTGTTTATATACAAATGTGCCAGTGCATTTTGAATACATCTTAATAATATAATGTACATATTTTGTCTCTCAACAACACTTTTCTCTTTCTGATATACCTATAATCCAGTAAACTCTGCGGACATGTGGATCATGCAGAGGTAGTGGCAGGGGGATGAAAAGAGGCATTCTATGGCTAAGAATCCACACAACTCCCACAGGGCAGTATATATTGTTTTTTAATGATTTTGATTCTTATCCCCCTCGATCAGCTTCTGGACCTGCAACAGTAATGGAACATGTGCATTTTGCTAGTATGCACACAAATAAATTTAAGCTTTCATGGTTTGATAAACAAATTTATTTATAGCTGTGCAATTTACTTTGTCGCCAATAAAAAGCAATAATTAGCAATAAATGTTAGACAACAAAGAAAAGGTGATGATTTTACATCAACCCTTTTTGCCAGAAAAACCTTTATCATTGTAATTTTTAACGATATGTTAAGTGTGTTATTAGTTGGGTAAGAAATTGTCTTCAGTTGCAATAAGATATCTAGTACGAATTATTAATTAGTCGATGGAGACATGACAGAGCTGCAAATACACGCACACCAACAGCATATTATAATTTATTTGATAAAATCGTTCCATATATGTATGTAGGTGTATAACTCTTTAACATTCCAGCCTGTATCACGACATTTGTGTAATGTGGTCTATATTAGTAACACGATTGTTTTATTTACATAGTTAATTTATTTTCCACCAAGTTGTTATTTCTTTATTTGTAACAAATCAACACACAGACATCATAATTAAACTAACTAACATATAAATTATATAAGTATACTGATGCAGTGTTGATAAATAATTTAATTTGTTCTGTTAATTTACACATCTTTTGTTAAGTTGGAATCCTTATAATTTTAGATAGTGTTTTTGTTACTGATCATACATGTATCAACAGTATTGTCATGTACATATTGCTACTTTATTACATTTTTTTATTAAACTTATTTAACGTGTCCGTCAAACTATTACATACTCATAATAACGTACATGACTTTGTATATGAACCAAGAATTACGATTACAGGAAGTAGGTGAATATTTGCTTTTATTATTATATTTCATTTCGATAAAACTTCAAAATCAATCCATTCGTATTTATGATGCAAGAACGCAAAGATAGTGGTAAAGGCAGAATTATTTTACTATGACATAACTCCGGGGACAACCGAATTTAAAGCAGGAAGTGATGTAAGCACATAGTATATACGCTTAGTAACAGGTGAACAATATCCGGACATAGTGTGACCTTTTATTTATCCAATAAAAATAAGTTAAGATAATATACATAGTGGGCAAGATTGTGTCATTGCACAATGCACACTCCTTACTATTTGTACTAAGTTATCGGTTATGTCATAACTTGATATGAATAAAAAAATCATTATGAAGTTGGACGTATGTGATGACAGTCACGTACATAGATGGCAGTCACGTACATAGATGGCAGTCACGTACATAGATGGCAGTCACGTACATATATGGCAGTCACGTACATAGATGGCAGTCACGTACATACTTTTCATATGTAATTAATACTCTGACTTGTGTTCAGAGGTTAAGATATTATGTCTACACAAGGTATTAGGGAATCGGAATCAACAATGAACATTTACATACGACAGAAAAAACAAATTATCTCTATAGCTACAGAGCGGTAGATATTTTCTACGTTTCTTTATCACTATGTCCTGAATAAATACCAGAACACAATAAGAGCCAGTTAAGTTGTTTTCATTATGTTTAGTTGTCAAGGAACAACCAAAGTAAGCCAGACAGGACACATGAAGTACAGTTTATCAAATCCAGTATAGTCAAGGACAAACCTGTTTATTACTAGTACCTTACAGCTACTTTAGTACCAGTCTATAATCACTGACTGAACTTTGTCACCTGTGGGTAGATACATTAAGTGTCCTTGGCCGTCTGGCACTGATATGCTATTTAAGGTACATGGTACGTCTGGGGTTGACTCATTATAAACGTACAGGGATTTCCTCATGTGGTTATCAGACTGCACTTCAGCGATCAATCGTTACAGATAACGGTATAATATTGCCACCTCGACAGTGCACTGTTAAACGGGTGATGTAATTCCTGTAATAGGTATAAATAACTAACAGCATCATCACATTATGTCCGACAAAAAAAGACAAGAAAATAATCGGTGAATTATTATAATTTAGCTAATTGTTTAATCAATACTGAGTGTAATTTACATATGTAATACCAACCTCACTCTTTTTACTAGAGCATCTTAGTACATACTGATAGATTCCGTTCTGTACGAAACTTAAGAGATGTTTGTTTTTACTGTAGTCGTGTGTAAGTATCATACAGGTTACGTAAAACTAATCATATGGTAAAGTTGCACAAATTTTCACTTATTATTTCGTCACTTCGTTCGACAACTTGTTTCATCACTGACCGCCTATTCTAAACCATATTCATAATAATTTCAACTTTAAACAATTATTGAATATTTCCTCGTAGCCATTTTTGACTCTCTTACTTGTATTTATACCGTGGACGATACGTTTTTTTACGGGCTTTGCTTTTTGAACGATTTGTCCATTTATTCGTAGGGGTTCCCGGGATTCATCCGTGGTGAAAATACTTACATTCCCTTTCGAAAATTTCGCTGTTCTTTTTTTGATATTTTGATGTGTATTTTGAACATAATTACATTTAAATGTTTAATTATAACGAAATGAATGTTATTGAAATAATATGTCAGAGAAAATCTAGGCAGAAGTGTTATGTTTTGTAGTTATCTGTGCAAAGTTCACCGAAAATGTCTCTATACCCAGATAATGTAACCGAATTGAACACATATCAGTGATGCACTATAAAACCGGCTGTGTTAGGTAATCATTCTATCAGTTATTCTGTTTTGTATCTTTAAGGCCATTAATTCGGTTAACAATGCACAAAGCAATGCCTTAAATTCATGTATTTAATTGTCTTATTACTAACAAAAATGGTCTAATTGCTAAAGGATTTTTATGATTAGCCGATGTTTTTTTTTGTTTTTTTGTTTGTTTTTGTGTTAGTTGATTTTTAATATGTGAGGGTATTCGAGACAGGAGCGTTATATTTTATATATATTTTTCGGTGCATAGTTCACCGAAACGTGTCACTCCTCGAGATAATATAACCGATTCGGAAAAAAACCCTACATATATCAGTTTGAGCTGTATGAAACATTACACTGATAAAGTTGAACGACAAAAATCATGAGATCAATGTATAACATCTAAATGTACTATGAAACGGGTAAGGCTATCTTATTATCACCTATTCTTTTTTGTATGTTAAAGGTTTGTTATTCGGTTAGTGATGATTATTACAGTGTAAAATTCATTCATTTTATGTATATTTCAGATACATGTATATTATTGAACACGAATTTAATTTTGTCCCTTCTGACTGGAAATTATCTGATACAACAAATTGTATTTAGGTTAGATAATACTTTGTTTTGTTTTTATAATAGCATGGGTGTGTTCATGCATGATGTAATCAACTTAACGGATATGATGATTCATATTGTGAAATGATGTGAATGACAGGGGATGGAACAATTGTCATAATGTCAATACCCAAACACAAAAATGGAAACAGATCGATATAAAAAAGCAAGGACCGATGATTAAATATTGAAACAAAACTACCATAGAAATCTCACGAGAACGAAAACATGTGAGCAGAGATATAAAGGGTTTCCTGTACAAATTTTAAACCCGCCATGAATATTCTTACCTTATACAGGAGGGTATGTGCACATTGTACACAAGTGATCAATTACGCAGTCGGATTACATTAAAATGAGATAGGTGAAAAAAAGGATAAATGTTCCAAATAGGGACAGAAGATATATAAAACCCCTATCGATGTTTCGACGAAGGAGACGACAGAAGCATAAAACAGCTAACATTACAGGAGTCATTAAATAAATCCATGTCCCTATATTGCATATGTAGTTTTCGCTATCGTGCAAACAAAGCAATCTGTTAATAGCGTCCTTACTGTTGACTTCATTCTGGCTCATAGATGTGAATATTGACGTAAAATTGCTGCCGGCGACAAAAAACCCCATATACGCATTGGTACGCATGTAGCGTTGACGGATTTGTAAGACAAAACTCATGTGTGTATATGTAGAGCGCGACTTTAAAGTGAACTGTAAAATGAATTACATTATACATAAAATTACACTAACTTGCTTTGGTTACCATGTATATTTGGTTTTGCTGATTTGTTTTGTAAATTTTCATCTAGCTATTATGTGTATAACGTATTGTAAAGCGTAGTGGGTGTAAATCCCCATAATGTTTAACCTTGCAGTCATGGGGACAAAGTCCAATCAGAACATGCCATCGATACCAGGCGCAGATAGCACTACTACATGGTTATGTCAAACAAAATACATTTCATAAAAAATGTAGAATATAAATAAACAATTATCGTGTTGACATATATTTAATTTAGATCTTATCAAGTAACCACCGGTTAAATAAAACATTTATGTAATATCTAAATATTACACTATTTATAAAAGTGTGTTTAGTAATGTATATAAAAAGAAAATTCAATAATTAAATGATTATCAATCAGATGACGTCTAATTTAAAACACATCATAATATATCTTTTTTCAATACGTTATTGTCATTGAGCCAAGTCTAAGTACATGTGTAATATTGTGTATGATACATTTTGCCTGACTAACACGTAAAACCCCATTACGCACGAAATAATTCTAACATTTTCTAGAGTCGAGAATACATTTGTCAGTTATCAGTGAGGACTATAGAGGACAGACAAGTAAGACAAATGTGCACTTTGTCACAAACGCCTAGAGTGGCCTGTGTAAATGTATAGCGTTACAAAGTGTCTGCTGATCTCTGATAGGGGCCACTGACTGGACATATCGACCTTGGACGTGGTCAGTCAAGTGACCTTTGATCTGCATAGGTTACTCAATCAGCTCATCCATGATGTGTCACATCAGCACGGATTACTATATCAATATATCACGGTTATATCGAGCATTGATTAAAAGCTAAAACTGCTCAGTTTTGGTTGTTAATAGGTTATATCTTGAGTTCCTTTATAACAAAAATTACACTGTTGCAAAGAGGAGCATGCGTACAAAGGCAAATAAATAACAAACAGAATTTACCCTTTATTGTAACTTTTCCTTTTCCTTTTTTAATTTTTCGATTTTTACAAGTTCCACAATTCCTCCGTTTCCCCTGAAGATATTTTCTGGAAATATTATTACGAAATCTCCAAAGATCATAATGCAGACTCAGACTTTAGATCAAATGTCTTTGATTAAAACATGTTTGATCAAAAGCAGCCTGAATTCAATTTGCAATCTACAATAAGTTTATCTATACATATGTAAAATCGAACTTTGACATGGAACATAAAAACTTTTTCTATATTCTAGCTACATCTATAAGCTTATATTTCTGTGTATACTTTCATAAGTTTAGAAATGGTGTTTTCGGTGATTTTTAAAAGACCTTAATCGACATATGTATAATTACAAAATAGTCCCGTATACAGGTAATCATAGCCACTTTGATTATGTACCTGGACCGTAGATTCCCCCGACCCGGGGCACTTACGTAACTCGTCGGGGTGTGAAAATCCAGGTGAAGGGAGGCTATGGGCCAAACCGAATGCAAATAACAAATACTATACGTCCAGTTGTGTTTTCATTACGGTCATACGGTATCACATATCAGCTCAATATGTCAGGCACAGGCCAGGTAAAACTCTGGACACTTAGCAAATTGTTATTTTCATGTTCTGTTACCTTGGAGCCAGACCCATTCTTGACAGTCTAAAGATCCCTGTAATACTGTGTAACAAGCATTGTAAAATTGTACATAATCTTAATCATTGTGATGTGAAATGACAGTAATATATACATTGTGTACATTGTTGCATACGAGCCTACCGTATTTTTTCATTTCATAATATTGATCAACAAATCGTACCAAATCGCACAGTTGTACGCACCATGTATGTGTGGACGATGTACGGACGGTGTGTGAACGATGTGAGCACGCTATTTTTGGTGCGTTGTGCGGTCACACAACTGTAGTAACTGTTTTGTCAATGTAAGCCTGTAGATCAGAGTGTTGGCTCTGGCCAGTCTTAAGATTTGAGTGCATACTGATATTAATACCAGATGCCTCTTACATTGGCAGGACATCTCTAACGCCACGATCAACGACTACATTGTCGTCTTGTTTCCAACCATGTGAGCTTGTCCGTGATGTCTTTTTGTAATGCTTGCATCACTTTGGCTTCCAGAGAATGGTCCTACTGTGTCCAAAATGTAGCCACCAGGTAGAGCTATTCTCATGAATTTAAGATAAATACGCTCCTTTTGGCGACAGTAAGACATTCTCTGAAGCTTGTGGTCAGCTCTTTTTTTAATATAAATATATGAACCATCTATTAAGTCATTTTGTCTCCAAAGAATGTTTCTGAGAATAAACTATTTGTGAAAGTATATATCCCCTACTCAAATGGTAAGGACCAAGGAACACTGGAACTATAGATTTATGCAATGCTTGTACTACAGAATGACAGGTTTTTGAAATACCAGGCAGGGAAATGACAAAATGAGCGGAACACTTAATTACAAGAGATATCAGTTTTCATCATAACCCAAAACAGTAAAAGAGCATTTTGTGTAGTTTT
>JAUMHH010150528.1:0-19513 GCA_032359455.1 Chlamys rubida | reverse complement strand
TACTATATCCTCGTCTGACCGTTCTGATAAATTCTACAAAGATGTTGCTTATATCATTACCATATAAATACTATATCCTCGTCTGACCGTTCTGATAAATTCTACAAAGATGTTGCTTATATCATTACCATATAAATACTATATCCTCGTCTGACCGTTCTGATAAATTCTACAAAGATGTTGCTTATATCATTACCATATAAATACTATATCAAACACTTTTACATAATTAAGTATATTTTATAGATATCTCAAAAAAACAACTACAGAAAAATGTCATTCTTACAAATCTCACAGCACAGGCCTTTGTAAATATTCTGTCATATAAATACTGTAAACCAGGGAAATTGCATCAAAAAAGTTGACAAAATCTTTAATATGGTGTCCAAAAAAAAGTTGTAAGATTCTTAAAGCTAGGAAAATCTCAAATGGGAGGGTAAATTTTTGAGCATGGGATTAAAAACCTTAAAAATCTTTTTAGATACTTCAGTAACTAAAATCTCAAAAGGGACAGTGCATTCTTTCACATGGGGTCATTTTTGTTTTCTAATCGTCAGACACTTAAATAAATGAAAATCTCAAACTGGAGGGTGAATTCTTTATTACGGGATCAAAAACTTAAAATCTGTCAAATACTTATAGTACTTAAAATTTCAAATGGAAGGGAGAATTCAGTACCAGTCCATTGTTTGACCAATCATAAAAACTCTAGCGGGCTTCACTATTACGGTATATAATTGATAATTCCGGAGACGTACTGGTAGTAACAGATGGACTCTCCCTGTGGTGTGTGTACGTGACTCTCTGGCTTCCTCCAGCTGATGAGGACACATCCTGTTTTCATTGACGTCTCCTGAGATATGGCAGCTGGTGCCGGTGACCGTGGACAGGAGATGTAGATCGGACGTGACGCTTCACTTTCTATACCGTTACCTTGCTTAGCAACGGCCTTGACCTGTACACATATCGTCTTCCCTGTAAAAGAGGACAGGAACAGTTTTATTTTCGACATATCAAGTACATTTCCTTGACAATTATTATCTACAAAGAATTTCCTATGTCCTAACTAGTTCAATGAACACACTAATGACATTTTTCTATTGAAAATGATAACGAAAAAACAACCAAGGTATTATTTAATTGCTTATAACAGTAAGTATTGTTGTGAAATGCATTTGTAGAGTTGCCTAGCTGACTTCTCTGAATGCTTGGTGAGCAGGTCGAATCGCTCAGGTGATGAGCTGTCATGCGTGACAATATTGAATTTAGTCTTCACTTTGTCAAGCCACTATACAGACATATTTTGCGTACAGTTGGTCTGTGCGTACTGTTGGTCTGATGGTACATTTCACTCGTCGTTGCAGGCTAACATTATAATAAACATTCTCATAACTTGTAGCACCTTCCTACATTATTAGTCAAGTTTCGAAGATTTAACTGGGACTCTTCTACCTTAGTCGTGAAATCCCTAAGGTATATTGCATTTCATTATTCTCATCAAGTGGTTCTAGAAAACTCATCAAGATCTAATTTAAATAGAATTTGAGCACTTTTTTCTTTGCATGTCTACTTAACAATAAACGCCCAAACGCGATGTTCATTAAATGTTTCCTTTGTTGACCTCATATCTACATATCAAGCAGACACAGAATTTTTTAATGAAATTTTTATTTGATTTCTTTGTGTTTTCCAGGAACGATTGGACAAGGCAAAATAAAATTTGACATGACTACAAAATTCTGTTGAATATTCATCACGTAACTGACGAAAAGTCAGCCCACCAGACAATTGGCTCAGACATTACTTTATATACTGTATCTGCTATTAAAATGCTCACACAAACTTCCGAACGTTTTAATTTCTATGTCAGATTCCATACAAAGATTGACCAGCTGTGTGATAAAGACGTACCTGGCTCTAGTTTATTAATGACGACACTCCTCTTCTCGGGAGGAGTGAGTCCAAATGGCTTGTTGTCCACCAGGAGTCGGTATCCCTTCAGTGACATCTCCTTGTGCATGACTGGCTCGTCCCACTCAACTGTAGCCTGTACACAAGGATTATCACCATTCTTACATACACATTTATTTTACAGACTGTGAAAAGAATGTTTGTGAAAACTGGAAAACAATTGTTTTTCTTATTTTTTAGACAATGACCATAATTCTGTAATATTAGATTCCAGTTGCATGTTTTTCAAAATTTTCAAGATTTATTGCAAAAAAATGAACAGGTCTCCAGTACCTTGAGGTGAGGGGCGCTAGGGGGACCCGTGGTGTAGTACATATTGTATTACAGTAATAACCTACCTCGTACAGATCTACACTACAGACCCCTAGGCGAGGGGCATTAGGGGGACCCATGGTGTAGTACATATTGTATTACAGTAATAACCTACCTCGTACAGGTCTACACTACAGACCCGTAGGCGAGGGGCACTAGGGGGACCCATGGTGGTGTAGTATATCACAGATGATGTGGTCTGGACCTCATATGGCTGGTTTCCTTTTAGTGTGTTGTAGTTGGCAATTACAAAGATTCTGAAAAAAAAATCCAAGTCATCAATATAATGATTTTATCTTTTTAAAAGGAAGCAATTCAATTTTTTTTCATCAAAATATAAACAGTTGAAATTCATTACAGGTTATAGTTATTGACTGAACATTTGATATAAACCTGTATCGGTTTAATACGTTCTGGACGTAATATCCTAAATTAATTATTTCCGTATAACATGAAATACTCAAAATCACAACAGAAGACAACTGTACCTGTGTACCATAAATCACTAATATTTACCTGTACATAACAGAAGACAACTGTACCTGTGTACCATAAATCACCAATATTTACCTGTACGTAATAGAAGACAACTGTACCTGTGTACCATAAATCACCAATATTTACCTGTACGTAACAGAAGACAACTGTACCTGTGTACCATAAATCACCAATATTTACCTGTACGTAATAGAAGACAACTGTCCCTGTGTACCATAAATCACCAATATTTACCTGTATGTAACAGAAGACAACTGTACCTGTGTACCATAAATCACCAATATTTACCTGTAGGTCATGCCTGGCATCAGACCAAATATGGACTTCTCCTGGGAGTCCTGCACATTCCAACAATGCTGCTGGGCTCGAATCTGCTTGTCCCCCTCCACGATGTTACAGTCAAAACTGAAAGACAAAATACAGGAATTATTTTTTTTGTTTGTCTAAGTGCATACCACATGACATTTAAATACATATAGATTTACATTCAACAGGGTCTTATATCATACAATCCATTGTCAAAACTGGACAGAATGATATATAATTCAGAGGAATTATTACCTCCAGTCGTTATGCTTGAAAACCTTCTTCATTTGTTTTTTTAAATTGCTATCAATACCATGATATATACCTAAACAAGGCAAAGTATTGCTAGCATTATAGTTCTGTGGACAAACTTTGGTATAAAACACAACAAAGGGCCACAACTCTGTATAAAGTGAAACCTGATTACAACAAATGGTGATTTTGTAGACGTCTCTGATTCTGAGATTGAAATTACCCTAATTGTGTACATAATACCAGCAGAACGTTTGGTCTGTTACACTGGTTTCCTTTCCATGTAAGGAAAATTATGACAACTACAATGTATACTTGATTAAATTGGTTATCAAAAACATACATGTTAATGACTACTGTACAATGAGTAGTATGAGATGTACCTGTGGTCACTCTTCCTGAACTCTGACCCAAACTTCTGGCCGACGATGTTGACCACATACAACAGGAGGGTGTAGTCCGGTAGTACTTCATCCTGGAGCAGCCACTCGACCTTCACCCCTGTCTTGCCCTTGGAGCTGACCTTGATGGCCGGGGGAGGAAGGGTGTTCTGCTCATGGGCTTTCTTGATGAGCTGAAAGTGATTAATTCATTCAATATAACAGGATTCACTCAGGGTACATTCTTTAAAACAGGGCAGACACCAGCAGGGTCGATACAGACATTTTACTGTAAAATTCAAGGCATTTTTTCCGCTATTTGCAAATGCTTGGGATACAGAGACCCTGATGTTAAGCCTGGATGCCTCTATACTCATCACACGTACACTTAACATTACAAAAATCTAATGCTGGTTGGAATTCTAACCACCTAAAATTTAACTGGTAACAAATATTTAATTTTCTGGTATTTTCTGATAATTTTGTTAAATTTAGGGGCTTTTGGAGGGTTTTCATTCATTTATGGCTTTTTAAGGCCAACCTTTTGTTTTCAGGGTCTTTTCAAGCCCTATATGAACCCTGCACCAGGTACATTCTCTATAACAGGGTTGCCACCAGGGACATTCTCTATTACAGGGTTGACACCAGGGACATTCTCTATAACAGGGTTGACACCAGGGACATTCTCTAAAGGACTGACATAAGGACTGTAAGCTAAGCGACAGTCTGAACACCTGGTCCCAGGCAGACATCTACTTACCACTCCATCGTCTACTGTCCTAAGCTGCTCCTTATGGTCTGCAGCAACAGCCACCCTTCGCTCCGTCACGTCCAAGTCTCCAAGTCGTGCTTCATCCAGCTGGACGGACTGCTGCACCTGTATAATGGCCGTCTTATTCTGCCTCTTTACCACCTCCATATTAGCATATCCAGAATGAGGTTCTACTGCTGTTGTTGGGGCTCTCGACATCTGACGCTCACCTTGTTCGACCATAACTTCCTTCGGAGTCGTTTGATTGCTCATACGAGAACTAGCGCGGGACTCCTTGCTGCGTTTTATTGACTTGTCATTGTCAGCAAAAGACTTGGAAGCATCAAAGCTGAGATGGTTGCTCTGACTGGGGATCGAGGCCCTGGACTGGCTGTCTGTGCTCTCCGAGCTTGATTCTTCATCATCCGATTCCTGGTCGGTGCTGCCATCCTCACTCTCATTGCTGTCTGACACGGAGCGGTGAGGGATGCCCTTCCGGTATTTCTTGTACTCGATGCCTTCCTCATTGTAATCATATCTCGGCTTTCTCTGCTGGCGGGGTGACCTCTGAGGTGTGTCCGTTCCTACACTCTGGTCTATGTAACAAAAAATATGAGTCAAAACAGTGTTACTTCATACTGACCCACCAGCAAATTAAACTCCCTTACTTAAAACAGTATAATTATTATTTAAACAACATATCTTCTGCACAATTTGGTGATCTTCTCTAAAATGAAAACAAATCTCCTTCAAACAAATACATGCACATCATTTGTTTTGAAACCTTACTGTATACATGTATATTATTAAAAGCCTTCCGGTCTGGAAAACCTGCGAAACATGGACTAGAATTGACTGAAAATGTAAAAGGATCATACAACAATACATAAACAAACAAAACCCTAGCAAACAAAAAACATAATTAGTGGATTCAAAAACAGTTCCTTATTTGACTAAAGTTGTATAAGGGGTGGGGCATCATTGTTTCTAAAAAAAAAATGTTTGGCTGGTGGGGGTGGGGGAGGGGTTGAAATATATGATATTTAAGGCTGAGTTCCATTTCCCCAGAGGCTTAGAAAAAACTCCTCTTGATCTGCCACTGGATTGACTGATTACTTTACCGATTCACCCCTAAAGTCACATTTGAACCTTACCAAATCAAAGACTGGGCAAGTCCAGTTAACATATGTAGGGGTGAATGAATTGAGACTCCTAAGTGACAACTCACTCCCTCTGTTACTTGTGCCTCATTTAATTTTATTACTGAACTTAGGATGTTACTAAGTTGAAAGTAGTATGCAAAGCAATGAATCAAAATCTTCATTTTGCTGGATCACAATATCGTATTGTATCAGTAATAACGTATGTACAGAGTTGCATCTATTAATGTGTTGTTCACAATATAATATTCTCAGCCCTTAAACATTAAATCAAATACCCCACTGATCAACATGTGGTGACTGTTATTAACTCTTCTGCCTCTTGGTTGTTATTTTTACAACATGAGCAACTATAAGTACATGATATGTAGTGTGGTCATAGATCAAAATGGTGGTATATTCAAGATGGCGGACATTTGTGAACTTGCTAAAACTTCATACTCGCAAATAAGCCCCCTCCCTACCATTGGGCAATATTTTTTCACTAGGGGTGGGGTCTATTTGTGGTCAAATACGGTACATATCTTGTGTGGCCCTGCCCCCATCCCACAACATTAGTATCAATAATAGAGCTCCAGGTACCTGTATTGATATATATCATTATCAATTCTGTACCAGCAGTTTTCAAATAAAAATATGAGTCTGTCATATAGGAAAAAACAATGGTGTAAAATATTGAAATTTAAAATAATGTTTTCTAAATTAAGATAATAAAAGACAATGTTCTAATATCTAATATTAGTAAGCGTATAAACATGATGTCAAATAAATGAAGTGCAGTACCGTGGTATTTGACAAAAATTAAATTCATACATTTTTTCACATCTAAACAAAACTAGGATATAAAATAAATATTAATTTTGTAAAAAAAAAAAGGACAGGCATTTGGTCCATCTAAATGGGGATTATCAACCTCTTGTCACTTGCTTCGAAAATTTCTAACAGAATGCTTCACCGTAATTAAATGATACTTTCTGTAAATTGTATAATTTTCCTTTAAAATTGATTAAAACGCTTTCTGTAATGATAGAATGTATCTTTAACAACTGATTATTTTCTATACAATGACCAAACTGTATTTTTGATGGCTAACTGTTTCAAATATTTATTTTCTAACCTTGACTTTATTTAACTGTATAACCTTGTCAAATTAATTTTCAAAATCATGGGGGATTTTTTTTATTGCAGCTACTGTTGTTTTTAAGTTATCAAACTTTCAAAAGGATATTCCGTCTTTTCGTATTGCAGAGTTATCTGCTTTTGTGAGTAGGTATTGATTATTACGTCATTTGTTTGTGAGAGTAACGTCATAAGTTTTTGAGAAAACGACGTAATTTTCTCACACAAACTAATGACGTAACAATCAAAAGGTAATGCTACCAATTAGTTTGACTCCATACAGCCACTGATTTGAAACCTTCCTCTGATTTCTTGAGGCAATCCAACAGATCAATAAAAAAATGATATTGCTATTAACAAGTGTTGCTAGATCGATTAAAATTCTGAGGTGTCCCTCATACATGATCTTAAATTATTCAAAAGCCATTCTTTTTTTGTCCAGTTCTTATAAGAAAAAAAGAGATAAGATATATGGGTCTTGTAATACTCTGCTGACTGTCTTCATTACAATTGTTACGACTGCCCAGCATGTAACGTCATGATCACTTTTTAACAGAATGATTTACAAATCAGAATATTTCAATAAAGAAATAACGTCCCTTGAAAAATGGAACAGAGTACTAACAGATAAAAACAAAATCTATGAAATGTGTTTGTTTAGAGTTTTGCATCGTTGCAACAGCTAAGAAAAGAAGGTTGAAGGAAAAAAGGTAGATAAAAGTACAAAATATCCCAATATGGACGGCAGATCGATTTTTTCCCATTTATATATCTCTATGCAGATGATATCAAGATGAGTTATTTAATATCACCAATACTTGATTTGCAAGTATTTCTGAGGTAGATGTACTTTGAAAACAACGAACCAAGGCAGATCCATTGTGGCAGGGTTCAATATGGGGTTAGGGCTACTTAGGGGAGACCGGGGCAAGTTCGGCCCTGGGGTTACTCCGGCCACTCCTGATATTTTTGGTCTTGAGCAAATATTTACAACTTTGAGGATCTTAGCAGTGCAATTCACTGGTCAGGACATTCATACGAAAAAAAATAACGGGAAAACTATAATTTAAGATTACTAAAACGGAGAAAATTATTTTTTGGTAGGGTAGAAAGAAAATCATGACCTCACTTCTGTCTAGTTTTGCAAACTTTCTGTAAACCGAAATGCTACTTATTTATGTCATACGTGTAATAAACCGACAGCTTCACATACTGGTATATATAAAAGCATAGCTTTGAGTTTGCTATGATATACAGATTTCTTGAAATATCAATTTGGGGCAGGTTCGTCCCATGACACCGGGACAAGTTCGGCCCATGCCATACACGGGAAGCCACGCATTGGCGGGAAAATATGACGTTGCATGCGTTATGACGTCATAATTATGCTAATTCCAATGTGGGCCGAACTTACCAGACAACAGGTTCAAACCTACCCTAAGGCGGTGCACATTAGGCCATACACTCTTCCGAGTGTAAAGCGTTAAATAGTTCTTCAAATACGGACATGTTTGCCATTTTGTTATAGTTTTATGAAGGGCATGATGTAAATACGACTTTAAGGGAAATGGGCCAAACTTGCCCCTGTATACCCGATATTTTTAAAGAAAATCCCACAGGCTGTCAGGGGTCTGGGGAGGGATGAGGAATCCTTAGCTGAGCCAGACAAGGGTCTTTGTGTGTAATGCATACATTTACGTTGTTTGTAATTCGTGACTTCATTTCAATGTCGTGGGTAAAAATACCTTCCCGACTACCAAAGGTTAAATAAAGACTTTAAAGCGAGGCATCCTCTTAAAACTTTACGTTTACTCTGGTTGAACGACAAAAATACTTCCTGGTGTGTATTTCCACTTCTGGCACGTTTACAAGGAGATATAGCGGGGACACAGACAGTGTGTTCCGAACAATAATATGCTGTATTTAATCTAGCACAGGGACAAACGAAAATAACGACAATGCAAAGTAAGTATTTATTGTTTTATAAATATACTTTATAGGAGGAATGAAGATGTAACATTTACACCGCAGGGAAACCTGTATTGATAATGATAATACACCTCATAACATACCTAACTGTGCGTAATAGTTTTCATTTTGTGTATCGGACCCTTAAAAGGTATAAAGACACCGTAGTACACCTGGTTAATTAACTAAGTACGTTGAAAACAAATTAAGTATATTACAGGGTATGTCGATAAAGCTTGTTATGATCTGTTTTTCTTTCACCACAGGTCAAAGTATGGTATCCTGGAGACCCTGTATCTGTATGATTTTGACATTTATGTGTGGGCTGGCAATGAGGACAAGTACCGCCATTACATGTACTATCAGTGGACAAGGTATTTGAAATTATTTTAACTACAAGTCAGCATAAATTGAATTCAAAATATGAAAAAGTATATTGTCTAGCTAGTAAAGTGTTGACGATTTCCGTACCAGCTCTAAAACTTGAAACTATAGCTTTACTAAAATATACAAATAAATAAAAAGATAAATAGAACAAAATATAAACAACAGTGTTGAACATAGCTAAAGTGAGAATGAACAAAGGTACTTCTGTTGACCAGGTAGCTCAGTGTTGGTTTAAACGACTGTCTGATGATCAGAGGTCGACGGTTCGAATCCTGGACTGACCCGGTGCAATTTTACACTCACCGCAGCGTAATAAAAAAAACAAAATGTTTTCTGTATCGTTCATTTTTTTTATAAAGTTTCTACTTTTGTTATGTTTTCAAAAATGACTTATTAAAGATATGGTCATGCCGGCATACAAGCATAAAATGCAATTGAACAGCTTATGTAAATAGTACGAAAATCCTTAAGTGTGAATGAAAGATTTACCTGCTTTGCAATTCATCATTTTTGAACAAAAGGAATACAATGTTGTGTAAAATTGATGATGCATCAGCCTCGGAGTGGACATTGAGAATGAACCTTTGAATAACTTCAAAGTTCAAGTTTGAATATTTTTTTATCATTCTGCATGGATCATCACTAAGCAAAATGCACTGATACATAAATTAAATATTTATTTGATACATAAATTGATATTACCTTGTTTATTACTGACGGTATCTAATTGAAGAGAGTTCCGCTTTGCGTAAATTAATAGTGTGGCTCTTCTTAGAAGCAGACTGATGGGGCCGAGTAGAGGGATTGGGGGAAAACCTTACCTCCCGTAAGCATAAACGAATGTTAGCCAAGAGAACATTTCATGACTAATTGTCATTTTGATCTTGAGTTACTTTGAAATCTATGACAGTTTTGATAGTCCCTAATGTGACAAATCAGATATCTTCTAAATGTCAACAGGCCGAGTTTTGACGGAAAATATAGAAATGTTCTTGTCGTGGCCCTGACCAGAGGTTATTCTTTCTTACAAATCAAAGCTGATCTCCTGTCTTTTGTTTTGATTAGAAATGTTTAAAAATTATATCAGGACAATAGCAACCAAATGAAAACTGCTCTCATAATCCTTAACAGCTGCAGATATTTTGGTGTTTAATTGAAACGGAAAACGGTGTCATCGGGGGTGGACATTTTTGAATGATGATTCCAGTGTTGTTTGTAGTTGAGAATTTCGATAATGCAATGGTGCTTTATTGTTTCGGATTAAAATTCCAATGTTTCTTTGAATGTTGATGCTATGGTTTGTTACTGTGTATGTTATCATAAAATCTTAATATCTCCAAATGAATTGTATCAAATAGAATACCAGACACACAAAAATGTCTACTGTCACTACTAATTGAATGATCTGTCGTTTTTTATTGAAATGTAGAAATCCGCGTAAGCAGATCATCGACGTTCTTTAATAACAACACTCGATCATGTAACTCGACTAGAAACGTCCCGAATGAAGAGTTATCTCTGACTGGACAACATGGCACATTAGAGTATAGCTACCAAGGAAGGAATGAAAGTTTAACTTTGCTTTTAGACAACATCACCAGTTCAACCGATTACAAGAAAAGTAAGTGCACTAACCATTGTTTGTACTAATCAATTTAGTATTGTCCTGCAATAAAATTGCATGTTCCCGTAATGAAACTGACAAACGTAAACAAATAGCAGAGTGGCGTAGAGGAATACCATGGACCTTCAAAGTACATAGAAAGCTAGTTTAAAGCAATATGATCGCCATTGGCCTCTCCGTATGCACATTTACGCTTAAAATGGTGTTGTCATCCTCACAATTTTTTCTCATTACTTAACAATGATTTGTTTATGTCGGACTATTTTCTTACGCTGATCATCTGTGTTTGGATTCTATTTTCCGGTTAAGGGCGTTACCTGGCGCAGGCGGACGTTCTCATTTCAGAAAATGCATTCTTTCATAGGGAAAAATCGATTCTCAAATCGTTCTCAACTTAATCTTGAGTATCCTAAAACCAATTATAACGAACTTTTCACGCTACTTGTAGTTCGTACAGTGTATAATGTATATAGGTGGTACAAAATATCATTCCGGTGATATTGGCAACATTTAATTGATAGACTTTCAAATTATGTCAATTCTTTTATATAACGATAAAATTATTTTTAATTTTACATGTGGCCAACACAAGTAGATTTTGTAAAGCTAACATTTAATCAATTATCATGCCAGAGTTGATGAGTGTATTTACTATACAAATCAAGGTTTAGTGAAATTAGATGGTTCTGTATCCGACATCAGTCACCTGTCACTGATGCAATTTAAAAACCATTTAGATTGGATTACCTTTCTGAGATTGTCTCATTTTTACAGAAGAGCATTATGGCCACTTTGAAGAAAAACTAATTATAACGTTTTTTCGTGTAACTCAAAGTAATAATTGAAAAAAAAATTGAAAAGTCAGTCAGTCGATTTTATCTCAAAACTTTGAGTTATTAAGTCAAAATTTCGATTAAAAATATTTATTTTTAAGTGGCCCTAAAGCTCTTCGGAATAAGTAACATAGTGTTCCTATTCTACAAGGCGGTTCAATTCATAATAACACGAAACGTTTAAAACTCCTAACAAACGCTAAACGTCTATGCGCTTGTTTTTTAAAAACTTGAAAATATGAATGTTTTTCATACGGAAATCTATGTAATACATATAAAAAATATCTAATAAGAAATGTCAGCAGAGTTGAAGGTTGAAAAGTTGAAGATCAGAATTCGGGATAAAAAATATAGTTAAACGTGTATCATTACACTAGTAATAAGCGCTGGCACTGTGTTTCTGTTGATTTACACCTGAAATATATTTCAACATAGTTATCATTGATAGTTATGCATGAAGCCCGTTTTGTACTTAAGATCTATAGAATAAAAAATCAGAAATAAACTGTCACTTTGACTTGATTTTCTAAAAGAAATCAATATCTTAGCATCTATAACTCACATTAAAATGATAACTCCAAAAGAATGAAGATCATTACAAGTTTGTTGATTTACCAAGTGCATATGGAATACTTATTTGCAAGCGATTTTGTGGAACTGTCGCTTTGATGATGTTTGTACTTTAGCATCTCTTATTGGCCAGATTAACGTCACAATATGTATATTAAATATGATCTACAACAGGATATAGCATGAGCATTTTACGTTAATATTCCATAATCTTTGTTTTCAATTATTGGCAGCCGAAGCATTGAAGAATATGATATACATATTTGTTTCGTGATTTTCTTTCTAATTTGATTTTAGTTCATTTACTCACATGCAAAAACACGACATGTGAAATTGAAGGGAAGCTTCGATTTGGAAAAAGCTTAAAAGACAAAACATTTACTACGGTGTTCGAATATTTTCAAAACTACAGCTTCAAACAAAAGTGTCGGTGTGATTTATGTCATTGCAACACGTGCAGTGAGGAATTATGCCATACATTCTTCTGCAACTGCAAATGTGAGTATCATTTAATTTGT
Source organism: Chlamys rubida (assembly GCA_032359455.1). Classification (NCBI taxonomy): domain Eukaryota; kingdom Metazoa; phylum Mollusca; class Bivalvia; order Pectinida; family Pectinidae; genus Chlamys; species Chlamys rubida. Next base: position 6,864 of record JAUMHH010150528.1, on the reverse strand, counting down.
ATTGCAAACTTCGCTAAATTTAGTTGACATGTACAGAAGAAATGTACATTGAATCAAGGTCTAATAGAAATACCTATTCCACCATGACGTCCGCTAAGTAATTTCGCTATGAGGACAAGATCGTAGCGTATTTTTCTATGTTGATCAAAAGGGTCGAGTTATAGTATGGGTATATAAAGCTGTAGCTATAACCCCTCATAGTTGTGGCGGGCCCTTGTTTTCTGTTCATTAAACAATTTATTAAACAACAATAGTAATTTCATGAAAACTTCTCGGAAGGAAACGAGTAAAATTTATTACAAATGATCGTCTTTTATTAAAGATTATATAAAACTGAAAATATTTCTTTAAAAAACACTAATTTGATTACTTGAAGCTTTGGTACAGGAGTGTAGTACACAAATGGTATTTTATCCTTGGATGTATTTTTAACCATTTAGACTACTTACAATACGCATGTAAAACATTTAATATCTCTTCTTTACAGTTTCAAAGTATTCCATTGAAACCGCAGGTAAGCCTGTTTCTATTTTACTTCCAGGTATGAAATGCTTGATTATTAGGCCATGGGCATATTTTTTGCATTTCAGGATAGAAATAAAATGTCATTGTAGTGATATATGCAGGTTGAATATTAAATTATATACAATCAAAATAATAACAGAAAACAATACAAAAAGAAACAAAAAAAACTTAATTCTGAAAAGGCAACACAATTATTTGTGTAACAAACTCACAACATCATGAAATATTGTCTGCAATTCAGTTCCTGCATTATTTTGTTTCGTAAACATCCTATTTAGGTCTAGTTCTAAAACACATTTTTTTTCTTCTCAGAACCTTATACTACAACAACGATAGGGACGACAGCTTCTTGGCCACAAACGACTACTGCAGCCGGAACAGAAACCATTGCTCATTCAATTACGACACATATAGCTGCCATGTCGGAATCGACCAGCACAACTGATGATTCAACCTCAACTAAGATAGGTACATTAAGCACTATTTTATCCTGCTCCTGCTCCAGCTACTCCTACCTCCTCCTCCTCCTCCTTTTTTATTTTTCTGTTTAATATCTACTTGTTTCCATTCAGATTTTGTTTCAGCGGCACGTCAGTCCGATGAAGACAGTATTCCGACACTGGCGGCTGTAGGCGGTTTGATAGCTCTTGTGGTGATTGTCAGCGGTGTAACGGTGTTTGTCTGTCTCCGACGTAGAAAATGGTATATATTATACTCTAGTGTCACTATCACAGTTTGTTTAGCAGGTAACATATAAGATAGTTTTTTATTAACTTATATAAGTCTTGATAGAACAATAACGATACGTATGTTTGATATCTATTTAGGACATGATACGATAATGTCCGTGCCCGACCACTTGACCAAATTTTCGTTTTCGGAGATTATCTCGGAAACCGAAAAACTTATCTTGCATGGTGAAATTTAGATGTGCAATAGGGATTTTAAAAATTTCTATGGTCAATGTCAAGGTCAAAGTAAATATGCAATAAAGGGTTTAAAAACAATTAAGGTCAAGGTTACTGTGTCTCGACATGGCTAGGGGGTTGAATCGGTCAGGCACATGGAGGGGCCCTTTAAGTTATTGTGTAATTAGTTATTGCATCGGCATTTATACTAAATTTGGTGTTTATTTCAGGAATAAGAAACAGTCGGACTACTCTGCACCCTGCGTAACGAACCCGTCATATGAAGATTTACAGGTAAATGTTTCCAAGTGAAATTTACGTGTATAGAAGAAATTGACTGGTCACATGTACACACCAAAGCCAACTGTGTTATACGAGTCATTTTACCCTGTTTCTTTCCTCGTCAACACTGATAATACCTAAGTTATGAATTAATAATAATTTTAAAATATTTCATCAATTTATTCATAAAATTCATTGGTTTAAAATGTTAGTTTAAACAATATATATTGAAGAATAAGGTAGTACAATAAATCAAAAGTATGCAAGAGGATATAGACGAGGGTAAATGCATCGTATATTGAATGTTATATTATTACACAAGTATAAAAGGTAAACTTAGTAAAGGTACATTGTAAGTACATTGTATTTTACGTAAGTATAAACGGCTAATCCTAGTAAAGGTAATTACATGGTAATCACGCAAGTACATTGTAATATTTTACTGAGCATATATAATTGATGTTTACATACAATACATACATATAATATTAATCCTGTGTTTAGTAAAACATAAATATACAATAGTAGTGACATGTTTAAGTACAGTAAGACATTTGTAGAGTATAGGTATACACTAAGGTAGATTCCTCTCATGTTTCATAATTACATATTATAACATACAATCACACAGATAAACATACATACATACATACATGTACATACAAACAAAAACGCTCACTTTCATTATAAATTCTTGTACAGCCAAACTAATTCCCTCGTTTACATATACATACATACATACATACATACAGACAGTCGGACTACTAAACCCTGCGTAACGAACCCGTCATATGAAGATTTACAGGTAAATGTTTCCAAGTAAAATTTACGTGTATAGCAGAAATTGACTGGTCACATGTACACACCAAAGCCACGTGGTTATACGAGTAATTTTACCCTGTTTCTTTCCACGTCAACACTCATAATGCCTAACTTATAAGTTAATAACAATTTAAAAATATTTCATAAATTTATACATCAAATTCATTTGTTTTAAATGTTAAATCAATATAACCAAATATAAACTAAAAATTGAAACAATTTAAGATTGCTGATCCATTATATTCTCTTTGTTAACTATGTAGAATTGAACATTTATAATAGTCCCTTTGCTAGATACTAAACATTGAAACCTTCACGTCACTTTTATATCAAATATTTTAATGTATGTAAGAGTGTTTTATTAAAAAAACATAACGTAAACCATTGTCAAACTTTCAATAAAGTATTTGGATTATCTTATTAAAATTGTTAAATTTGCTATTAATAAATTATTAGAACAACGGGAATACTAATAGCCAGGACAATGCAGGATATGAAGGGAACGGCAATGACGTACACACTTATGACATGGCGGATGATCAAAAACTTACAACAACAGGTGAGCAAGACTATAGTTATGCCAATTTTGGCGGACAATCTAAGTTCCAAGATGTGATGCCAACAGTCAACCAGGACAGATATGTGGGACGCCGAAAAGACGGTCATTGTCATGAATCACCGCCGACGGTCCAAGGACATACGGGAAACGCAAAGTTCTTGAATGAAAGAGATGTTACGTCTGAAAACGATGATTATGATCTCGCTAAAGCAGTGACCGGTGATAAGGCGGTAAATTCAAATTCAACTACTCTTCCTGAAAACTATTTCAATGTGGAGAAAACAGGACACCAGCCTCCTCCTTTAAGAAACAATTTAAATGATAATTTTCTACTTGAACAACAAACCAACTCAGAAGAAAATAACCCAGAAAACGGCGTGTACGCACTTGCACAATCCCAATCACAAACAGAATACGGATGCGGTATCAGTAGAAAAAACGAACAAAAACAAATGAAGACGGATCGAGACATTGATCCATATGATCATGTGAGAGTGGGTCATGTCCAGACCAATGGAATTGACGACGGCGTTTATGACGAGTTGAGGAAGCAGAATGTTCGTTACGAATCTGAGGAAGTAGATAATGACTATGATCATTGCCCAGCAACTGGACAACTTTGAGAACATTTAAGAACTGATTATAACTGAAGTTACTGTATGTTTTGCAGAATTCAAGATGTTATAAATTTGTCATTTTCTAGCAAAAACATAAAGCTACATTGTTTATATTATCTTAAGTAATATGTTCGTGTTTCATGGTACCTAGAAAAAGGGCATTGTCGCTGTTACTATAGAAACTAATCTACTATATTACCGCCATAACTCTATCAACTTCTTTTCCAATTGGTCTTGGTCGAACCTTATATCAGCGTTCATTATGTCGTGGTTTCGACTTAACGTTGTGTACTGACGAAAATATACGTATGGTCACTTAATCGTATAATTTATTCCAATCCCGATAAAGTTACACACTATAAAGTCATAATCATGTTGACGTCGCAAATAGAAGGGCCATTACTCATATCATTCATAACAACGAATTCGGCGACAAAAGTCACAGTAACCTTTGAAAAAACATTGTTTAACGAGATAGTGACTCCTTTCTTTATGATTGTTCAGCAATTTTCAAAACAAATGAACATCAAGAATAAAAGTAATTTGATGATACTTGGAATGACTTGTATTTGGGATTGCCAAGGTCACCGTTATTATAAATAGAAAATTATCGAATGACCAAACTAATTATTGATTCCTGCAGAGGCATTTTATGTCTAAAAGATATTTTGTGTTTTATAGGTTCAGCTTCATGCAGTAGCATACTTGTTACAGGCATTGCTTACATAAAGTGTGCATCATGTAGTAGCATACTTGTTACAGGCATTGCTTACATAAAGTGTGCATCAGCTGTTGAACTGTATATTCTCGTACTAATTAGTTTGAGCTAAATTAAACTGTGAAATAAAAGACAAACACAACAAATTCAATTGCTTGGCTCTTGCAAAAAAAACATTTATTTTTTGTACGGCATATGATCTTCAATCACTTAAACAGCTTTAGTGAAGGATTGAAAATGGCTACAGAAAATTATATTAATAAATGATGCTATGTATCACAATATCTGTCATTTGTTTTATACGAAAAGGTTTGAAGATATTCTGCTGTACCAAGTGAAAGTCTGCTTCCATGGCTGTCGAGTCTAACCATGGCGAGTTCGTGCTCGTCTGGTTCCTCACTGAAATATATAAAATATAAGCCGACAGAAGATACAGAAAACAACAAGATATGTATTGATGCATAACAAGAGGCAGGAGGCATATATAACTTTGCCTGTAAACTGAAACAAATTACAAACGTGCAATTTGCTATAGAGTCTTAGTCTACCTCCAATGCAGAAGACTTCAAATGAAATGTATTATCATGGAACTAGACAAAGAGAGGGAGGTAACACGCGTTGCAGAAAATATATCATCAGTAAAAGGATTAACTTACCACTGCAAAAAAACTAAACTAATTGTTGGAAACTGTTTTTTCTGGCATAACTAAAGCTTTGGTAAAGCATTTCCGAAAGAAAAAAACACGCATTGTGGAACATTTTTGAGGAATAATAAAGATGAAATAAATAAGATATAATCAACAACATCGTTCAAAGAGTAAAGGGAAATCAGTTGGACCTGGGTTCGAACCCTGGACTTCAGATTATTATACTATCTCTAACCGATTGACCTAACTGATCAATGGAAGTGTAGCCAAGTTAACAAGTCATATCCAAACGGAATTAAGGGGAGGTTACTATAGAAAGGGAAAACTATATCACAATGGGGAACCTAGAACTTCAAGATCTGTTGAACTAAAAAAAACTCTTCGAATGTCTATAGTCATCTGTAACAGAAAAGAACAAAGTATAAATAAACCATATTAATATAAATCGACATAAATAAAACTGTGTTGTTCCCCAATATTACAATGAAATACACTCTTAGTTTGAACCAAAAACACTCAAAGGCAATATTATGTTTAATCAAAACAGGAGCACTGTGTTGTAGATTGATCAACTTTCCATAGATATCTTCCGGGTCTATTTTCAGAGATTTGGCTCGCGTTATATTCCTATATCAGTTTTTGAACTAGTTTTAATTTCAAACATTGTAAATGTTTCACTATGGATTTCCTTATACTAAAAGCACATGTTCTAGTTCTGACAGACCAGTGAGTAATATTCCAACAAAACAAATTTCATCAATATTTGGAAGCCTCATTCTACTTCTTATATATGAATTATTGTCAACATTTTAAAAACCGTTAGTACATAATATATGTAAATATAAACTTAAATGAGCAGTTATGATGGAAAATGATATAGGTTTCCAATTTACAAAATGTTACAAAATATGCTTAATGTTGTAGGTGTATAATTGCGTTATGTTCCCATGGGTCGCTGGAGTAGCAGTATCCCCAAATATCAGGGAACCAGAATACAATATTGTCTGTTTTATAATTATCTAATCAAATATTTAAAGTGACTTCCGGTAATGAACAAAATATGAAACTATATATATATATATTGATTTCTTCGGAAAAACAAAACTTGAAAACAAAACCCCGTGAAACCATGATACATTGAAACACAAGTGCTGTATCAGGATAACACAGTCACAAACGTATTCCCACAGTGGTAGATTTACATCAAACGCACATAGATCATGTACCAATTATTGTTACAGGATACCACAGCACTCGATATATCAGAATAACACAAAACCTATTTTATCAGGATAGCACAACACTTGTTGTTTCATCAAACGCAACACTTGTTGCATTAGGATAACACAACAGTTGTTGTTTCAGAATTAAGCAACACTAGTTAAATCAGCATAACGTAACACTGGTTGTATCATCATAACGTAACACTGGTTGTATCAGCATAACGTAACACTGGTTGTATCAGCATAACGTAACACTGGTTGTATCAGCATAACGTAACACTAGTTAAATCAGCATAACGTAACACTGGTTGTATCAGCATAATGCAACACTGGTTGCATAACCATATCATTACACTAGTTTTTGAAGGATAAAACATTAGTTGTATCAGGATAACAAACCACTTGTTGTAGCAAGATAGCACAACACATTTGTACCAGGTTAACACGACATTTGTTGTATGATGATTAACATAACACTTGTTTATCAGGATTGACACAACACTTGTTTATCAGGATTGACACAACACTTGTTTATCAGGATTGACATAACACTTCTTTATCAG